>JAQFXP010001870.1:0-17276 GCA_034693685.1 Belba bartosi
TCGACCGTTTGGGCTGAGGGTCACTCACTCTCAGGTCAAAGGTTCGAATAATAGTTTAGTTTTAAAGAAAACGTTTTTAGAAAAGACTTAATGCAAACATTATAATAGTCTTTAAGTAAACAAATCGATAAGAGTTTAAGTTTTAAAAAGTGTTTCAAACACAAATGACGTCAATAAAAGATTAAATGAATTGAAATAAAAGAAAAATAATTAAAACAAAATTTAAATGTCGGCATCGATTCGGGAAGACCCGTCGTTGCCCTGTCCTTCCTTCTACACGTCTTCAATTCTGAAAATTGGCATTTATCTTCCTCCTAGCATTTGGTCCTCAAAAAGATACCCCAACTTTTTGCCGACTGGCAAATATTTTTGAACAAATTTTTAGAAAATTTTTCTTAATTACTTCTAAATCCAGTTAAATTTGGTAAAATTTCATCATATATGGGTTTTAAAGATTTCTTAGAAAAATCTCTACTCTGATACCCCTCCCCCCTAGGTTTTTGGCCAATTTGTGTAAAATGTTTCCTTTGATCCCCCCCCCCTGGATTTGCCGACCTTTTCAATCCCTGATTTATACCGTATATGATTTTGTAGGAGTCCAAAGAATGTTAATTGATAAGTTTTAATTATAATTGTTTTTAATTTAATATCCTGTTTTGTATGTTTATTACTCATTACTTCTAGAACTTTCTATAATTCTTATTTTATTATATAATGATTAACTATTATGAATTAATTATTACAACTGTTTAGCATGTAGTCAACATGACGCTATTAATACTTTCTATGTGCACATAGTAGTTATTCTTAATATTAACTTGTTCATATTTGTATGTTTTATGTTTAATTAATAAAATCTTATATTTTACTCTAAACGGTGTCTACAATATTACAGCAATTTATTATATAAATGATATTCAGATATTCAATATATTATAATATGGGTAATAAATAGTGTTTCACTTCATTGTCTTATTACCAAAGCATCAGAAATACAATACAATTCAATCACTATCTTAGTCTTGTATTAAATTTCTTGATATTAATTTAAATTTCATTAAAAATTTCAAACAATTTTCGATTTTATTCTTAAGCTTGCGTTCTTCGCATTTATTGGTTCGCATTTACGAATAAGTCTTCACATTTATTATTACACTTATTTTTTAATATAAAATTTTTGCTTAATTTATGCTATCCCTGTCTAATGCATTGAATACATTCTGACTTGTTTTAACTCAACCACAAGCTCTACCGATATGACAGGTCTGTTGATTAGCCCTAAATATGTTAGTTAACCATTGATTAAATTTAAGTACAATTCTGGTTATCCACTCATTCAATATGTTAACAATCGAGCGGTACTTAAAGGCATACATAAAGGCTCGACCAGAATCAGAGGCAAATGGGCTCAAAGTTGATGGACTCCCAGTGATGATCAGTCGGAGTTGGAGAGGTCGGACGATCATTGACATCTCAAAAGACATTACTGTCCAACCAATCAATAGATTGGTTTGAAGTAAGCTTTGAGATATCCTATAGAATCTATAGAATAGATTTATAATATAGATGTTCTATATCGTATGGCCGCCCACCAAGGTAGAACTATATATATATAACTTGTTCGAGAATGTATTCAAAATGAGTTATTATGAATAAAAAAATTTTGTATTTAAAAATTCCAAACTATATATCGCATAGAATAAGTTCAAAAGCATATGAAATGTTTGCTAAAAATGATTTGGTGAACAAAAAGTAAGATATTTAGACAATATTCAAATGTTTAGTTAAATAAAACTATTTTCTCTTCTTAGGTATTGAGTCAATTATAGTCTCGAGTTCGTTGGCGTCTCTCACTATTTGGTTAACATTTTCTTTAATGTATTCGTTGAGACAATCGATGGTTTGCGTCAATTCAGGCATTTGTTGACAGTTAGGGATATTAAGTAGAGTTTCGAACAGAGGTTTCCAAATGTTTGATTGATGATAGCGTTTGAACTTCTCTTGAATTTCCCATTTGTTGTCTTTGTTTTTGCGAACTTTGATGTATTCTCCGAATAGCATAACATGACAGCAGTCGAGAACTCCAAACCAATCGGTCTATCGATATATCAAAGCAATTAAAAACAACATTTCAAACAGAGCCGGCATTGCATACTTGGAAAGTCCAGGGCTTTGAGTCTAACATTTCACAACATTGAGAGCCTTTCGTTTGGACATTGCTATTGAAAGCCGTTCCTTCGGGTAAGAGATGTAAGTCTATTGAACGCCCGAAGTCTATCACTTTTAGAGATGTCGTTCGTTTCAGAACATTATTCACGTCTTCCCTATGAGGACTGAAAGCAAAGTTTAAATACAGTCGGTATAGAGTAGTACAACAATACATACAAATTCAAAACCAGAATATTATCCGGTTTGAGATCCGCGTGAATTATCAGATTTTTGTGTATTTGTTGGACAATCAGTATTAGTTCCAAAGCATAGTAAGCTATCAATGATTTCGGGAACGGTTTGTCCTGTTTTTTAAGTATATTCACCACATCTATAAGTGTGCCGTTCGGCGCAAACTCATCCACTAAAACACAGCCGTCTTTGAACATAACCGACGGATAGGCAGACATTACAGACAATTCCTAAAATGTTTCAATCAATTTATAACTAAAACCGTTTAATTAAAAAAAACAAAATTACGGTACAATTACTTACAATATCGGGCAAACACTTGGAACGGGTGAGCCGTTTGTGCAATTCGTCGCATATGTAGAACTCCCACTCATTCGCCTGTTTTGCGACTTTCAATGCAAACCATTTTTGTGAAACAAATTTACTGAAACCGCTGTTATTCGTCGAATCCGAGTCCAGAGAGTCTGCCGTATCCTCAATCTGTGCCGAATAGACCTGAGCGTAGGCTCCGGTGGCCACAAGTCGGTCAACCAAATAGGTATCTGAGCCCAACTTAATAATGGTTTCTCTTTGTCTTATTTTAGGCAAACACTTCTTATTTCTGAAAAACCCTTTTCTGTTGTCTATAGGTTCGGCCAAACACTCCAATAGTTGAGTCAAAAGACAAATATCGAACGGATCGATGTGTTCGACCCCCGACAGAGCTCTTTGACGTCGACTCAAAGCCGAACCGCCGGTTGTGCTCATAGTTCCAGATGAAGACGAAGAGGATTTGCTGTTGTATTCCCGACTCGTTTCAACAATAGGACTCAATTTGGCGGTCATTCCGCCCACAAAATTGACATTACTGTGCAGTGACTGAATCAATTCCGGGTCAAAGTTGGACTCTCTCTTCGGTTTGTTGGCCATAGGTGTCGACGAACAGCCGGTCTTTGCAATGAATGAGTCCTCGCTTTTGGGTAAAGCCATCGTATAATCGGCTGCAAAACCGGTCGACTCTCTAGGTTTGGGCCGTTTGGTGTTGGTCTTCGACAGAATCGTTGTATCGGAATATATCAAAAACTTTTCCTTTTTCTGTAATTCGTTTTCATCTTTTTCTTCAACCAATTTGTGGTCGACTTTGGCATTAGTTTCGGGCAATTCTTCGGTCGCATTGGCCAGAGTTCCGTTCCATAGCTCTCTCATCATACTTAGCGTCGCTTTACTCACATTACCGCTCGAATTGGTCGCCGATTTGGCTGCACTTGACTCAGCACTGGACGCCTGAGGCGATGAACTCTGTTTGCATTGTTCGGCACTAACGGTAGGAATGAGTTTGTCTTCACTCTTCTGTTGACTGAGTTGTGAGTTCTGTTGCAAACTGAGCAGCATTTCCACCTGACGGCGCAGGTGTGCCACTTCCTCCTCAAGCTTTCTAGTCTTCTCCAACTCCTCTTCCTTCTTCTTTAACTCCTCTTGCTTCTTCTTCCACTGCCGGCCCCTAATCTCTTCAAATGAGAACTCCTCTCCGCCCGCATAGACCTTATGCATATCAAAGGCAAACCTCTTGGTCGGGTCGGGCTTTTCAAACCGTGCGATCGGCGGACTGTCGGCATTCCGGGCGCGAACTTTCAGTGCATTACTTTGTGGCGGCTTTTTGAACGGTTCTGGAGATTCTTCCTCAGAATCGTCGGCATGAATAGCAAACATAGGTTTAGTCTCAGTCTTAACCACTTTTTGCTTAATTCGGTTTTCACTCCATTTTCCCGCTTTTTGTTCGTTTTCCTGACCGACAGAACCAACGGTTCCAATAGGTTTGGGACAACGACTAGGTTCGGGTCGAGCGCTCGTCTGGGCCTCAATAGTCGGATCATTTTCGTCGCAATAAATAGTCTGAACTTTATTTGAATTTTTTCCACTTTTAGTGGTCTTCAGTCCGTCATTGGACTTCTTGACGGCATTCCCGACCCGTTTGACCGGTGCCTCCGCTCTTCCCTTTTTAGTCTTAGCCTTCAATGCATTCAATGCTTTTCTCGACTGCTCTTCAGATTCCTCTTCATTCAATTCATCCATTTTGTTATTAATGATCGCTTTGGCGACTCTGGTCTCCAACTCTTCGAGCGCTCTCTTGATGGCAGCCATAGGTTCGGCCCTATTGTCCAAACCCAAGCGCAAGACGTCGGCCGCCTTTCGGCAGTTTTTCGTGTTCTCCAAATGGAAGGACCAGTTGATGTAGAACTCAGACAACTTTGTGGCGAATCCGTTGTCGTGAAAGAAGTTAAACATTTCTAACGGACTGTCAACTCGTTTTATGAACTTTAAGAATATGTTGAGAAGTCGAGTGTCGTTACGGTATTGGTCTGAAGAATAGAAGCGTTCGATACAGGACTCGAGAAGTGTCTTAAGATTGGCCTCATTGCCCCCCAAAGGGTAGTTCTGTTCAACCCATTGGATGTATTTGTGATAAACCGACAGCAGATCCGAACCCGAATACAGACGCAGTTCGGACTCGAATTCTCTGCGAATCAAATCATTAGTTTAAATGCAATCGAAAGTCAAAACTAAGGCTTACTTTCGCTTCAATTCCCTCGCATTCGCATCGATTTGGTTCTGATTGAGGGCTGACTTCAAAGTCTTCATATTTCTGCCCGATTTGATTGGTTCGACGTTTTCCTTCAATAGTTCCCATTCGACGGACATCTTCACTAAATTCTTTATTAACTAATTATTAATTTAATTTCTGACTAATTAAACAAATTGAGTCTAAACTGAGCCAAACACTGGACCTAATGGTCACTCAAACAGTCGTCCAAACCGTTTAGGTTTAGGAGTAAACACAAAATGAGTTTCAGTTTTGGATTTTTTAAATTTTTATTTCCTAACCTCTCATTGGCTGAACAACTAATTGTCTAATGTTATTGGTTTCTGATTTTCATTCTAAACCAATCACAAAATGGATGACATCTTTGCCCTCAAATGCAATTAAATTAGCTTGCTTCAACATTTGGAATTATTAATGTAGTTTTAATTTTACGAATTTTAAATTAAAATATCAAGGCATATTTCTAGAATAGCAAGGAACATTTATGGTAAATTAGTAGAATAAGAAGAGCAAGACAGTTTAAAATAATTGATTTTAGCTTAGGGTTTGAAAAGTGTTTGTTTGTGTGACGTATAGAGTGAACAACACTTTGTTTATCAATATTTTAGCGAAACGTTTCCAAAACAAACATTTTTATCGAAGCTCTAAGACTTAGACTTCGCGTTAAATAAAATAAAAAATATTTTCATAACTTTTAACAAACAGTTGATTGAATTGATTGTCGAAAATGAAGTCAAGATTTTCGACATTAGATATAATGGCTATTTGTGGTGAACTGAAGAGCCGATTGGGAGGAATGCGTGTGAATCAGGTTTACGACATCGACAATAAAACCTATTTATTTAAATTCACCAAAACTGCTAACCAATCAAAAACTGAAGAATCGGTTAAAGAAATGCTTTTAATCGAATCGGGAATTCGGATCCATTCGACTGAATACGATTGGCCGAAGAATAACAATCCGAACGGTTTTACTATGAAATTGAGAAAACATCTGAAGAATAAACGGTTGGAATCGATCACTCAGTTAGGGGTCGATCGCGTCGTTGACCTCAAGTTTGGCCAAAACGAGGCCTCATATCACGTGATTCTTGAGCTCTACGACAGGGGGAATGTTGTCATAACTGACTATCAATACATTATTCTTAATATTCTTCGGCCGCGAAAGTCCGGAACCGATGAAGACGTGAAACTAGTGGTCAAAGAGATGTATAGAATAGAGAGCGCGAAGACATGGAACGACTACAAGCCGTTGGATAAGAATGATTTGAAGACAATCTTTGATTCGGCCAAAGATGGCGAGAATCTGAAGAAAGTGCTGAACCCATACGTCATATACGGCGCGCCTCTACTCGAGCACTCATTCATTGAATTGGGTTTAACTGAAAAATTAAAGTTAAATAAAAATGATTTAGATTTGGATGAAATCGAAAACGCATTAAAGTTTTGTCAGAATATTGTCGAAAATATATCGAATTCTTCGAAAGGCTTTATAGTCCAAAGGGAAGAGAAACGAATCGGTGAACCAAACGCTTCGGTCGTCTCTTACCAGGAATTTCACCCAATTTTGTTAAATCAGCACAAATTGAGTAAAGACTTGAAAATCACTTTTACTCAAATGGATTCGTTCGACAAAGCGGTTGATATGTTCTTCTCGTCCATTGAAGGCCAGAAAATCGATTCGAAAGCCTTGAGTCAGGAGAAGGAGGCGATGAAGAAGTTGGACAAAGTGAAGGCCGACCATCAGAAACGACTCGAAACTCTGAATCAACTGCAAGCGGAAGACATACGGAAAGCGAAACTAATTGAGAATAACAGCGATTTAGTCGAAAAGGCATTACTTGTGATGAGGAGTGCTATCGCTAACCAGTACTCGTGGAAAGACATTCAGGAACTGATAGACGACGCGAAGGCTAACGCCGACCCAATCGCCAGTCGAATCACTTTTTTGAAATTAGACAAAAACCAGTTCTCAATGAAGTTATCGGATCCGTACGACGAGACCAATGGGTTGGCGCTCATCGACATTGACATCGAATTGTCTGCGTTTGCAAATGCGCGCAAATATTACGACAGACGAAGAACTGCTGCGAAAAAAGAACAGAAAACTATTGAAAGTTCGGCGAAAGCGTTCAAAAGCGCTGAACGAAAAGCGATGCAAACCCTGAAGGAAGTGGCCGTCAAAACAAGTATAACCAAAGCGCGTAAAGTGTTGTGGTTTGAGAAGTTCTTATGGTTTATAACTTCAGATAAGTATATAGTGATTGCCGGCAGAGATGCTCAACAAAACGAACTGATAGTCAAGCGCTATATGAAGGCACACGACCTCTATGTGCACGCGGACATACACGGCGCCACTTCTGTGGTCGTTAAGAATAGTAATCCTTTGTTTCCGATTCCGCCCAAAACTATTAGCGAAGCCGCAGATATGGCCATCTGTTACAGCGCGGCCTGGGATTCAAAGACCATTACCAGTGCTTTTTGGGTTTATCCGAATCAGGTGTCGAAAACGGCGCCGACGGGAGAGTACCTAACGGTCGGTTCGTTTATGATTAGAGGCAAAAAGAATTATTTACCTCTGAGTCATCTGGTTATGGGGTTTGGGTTTGTCTTTAAATTGGATGACGAGAGCACTGAAAGACACCGAAACGAAAGAAAACGTAATTCGGAATCGATTTCGTCTATCACTGAGACTGAGTCCCTAATAGAAGAGGAAATCCAATGCGAAAGTGATTCCAATGACGAAGAATTGACTTTTCCGGACACTAAACCCAAACTTGAAATTGAAGACAAAGATGAGGTAAATGAGCGAAAACCAGATTTGAATGACGGCGAGGAAAGTCATACAATCATTAAGTCAAAAGAGCCCCGAATTAAGCAAATCTCGAAATCGAAACAAAAGTCTCAAATCATTAACAATAAGAAAGAAAAGACTCAACGAATTGAAAGCAATGTTTCCGATAAACGACAACAACAGCTAAAACGCGGACAGAAGTCGAAGCTTAAGAAGATTAAGGAAAAGTACGGCGATCAGGATGAAGAGGAAAGGCAGCTACGAATGTCAATACTGGGCCACTCGAGTGCCAAAAATGAGAATAAATTAGAGAAAAGTGCAAACATTGAGACCGAAAGTGATTCGATTGAACCAATCGATGAAAAATTAAATGAGAAAAAAGAGTTAAACGATTTGACGGAAAAGTTGAATAAACAGCACATTTCGACTCCAGAAGAAGATAATCAACACAAAGACAATGACATCACTGAAGATCTGGAAGAAGGCAATGAAGAAGAGGACGAAGAGGTGATTGTTGGCCAATCAGATGATGTAAGAGTTATAGAGACACTGACTGGCGTTCCTCTGAGTGAAGACAACCTTTTGTTTGCAATACCGGTTTGTGGGCCCTATTCGGCGATGACTTCATATAAATATCGAATAAAAGTAATGCCCGGAAGTCATAGGCGCGGAAAAGCGGCCAAAACTTGTCTCCAATTGTTCTTACGAGACAAGACGGCCACTGAACGGGAAAGGGATCTGTTTAAGGCCGTCAAAGACCAGGACATCTCGAAGAACCTGCCCTCGAAGATCAAGATTACGGCTGCGAACCTGAGTTCAGTTAAGGGCAAAAAGTGAAATAAATTGTTTTGTTTGCGTAAAACGGATTTAATTTATAAATTAAATGATTTGTTGAAACTTATATATATTTTTCAAATTAAAATATTTTAAATATTTGAATAAAATACAATTTTTACAAATTATGTATTGAAATATTAACTTAACTTATATATAGCGCCAAATAGTGCGAAAGTAGTGCCAAATGTAGAGCTTTTCAATTGGATATGATTTTCATTAATCTCTGCGTACTTTCAGTACAATTGATTCATTCAATGTATTTGTGTTTGAATTTTAATTGAGTTTTAGTTTAGATTTAATTTTTGAATCTCTTTTAGATTTACTATAATTTTAAATAATTGGTTTAATTATAGTTGAAATAGTCTGCAAATGGGGAACAAATCTTCACTTATGCTTCAAAATGAAGAGATCGTTGCTATTCAGACGGAGACCGGATGTGAGACAATAGACAAACCATTAATTGTTTTTTTTAATTTAATATAATTAACGATTGATTTAACGATTAATTGTGTTTACAGTCAGTCCGTCACAAATAGAGCGACTCTACAGTCGGTTCACAAGTCTAGACAAAGGAGACAACGGAACTCTATCGCGTGAAGACTTCCTCCGCATACCAGAACTGGCGATCAACCCATTGGGCGATCGTATAGTTCAGGCATTCTTTGCCGAAAACGATGGATACGAAGAGAGACTGAATTTCCGGCAATTTATGCGCGTTTTGTCCCGATTTCGACCGATTAAGAAGAATAGGGAAAACAAACTGAATTCACGCGAAGATAAGCTGAGGTTTGCCTTCAAAATGTATGACTTGGATGACGACCAGAAGATATCGCGCGAAGAGTTGTTGGCTGTACTGCATATGATGGTCGGCTCCAACATATCAACCGAACAGTTGTCTAATATCGCCGATCGGACTATAATGGAAGCGGACAAAGACGGCGACCAATGCATCACTTTTGAGGAGTTCTGCAGAACTCTCGAGCGGACAGATGTCGAGGAGAAGATGTCCATCAGATTTCTGCATTGATTACTACCTTTTGGATCATTTTTAGCGAAATTAATTCCTATTTTAGTTATATTTCTCTAATCTGTTAACAAATATATTATAATTTTAATCTTTTCTTAATTCTAATCGATTTTAGTCGAAATACTTTGATATTCCTATAGATTATATTTAATATAGTTTTTGTTGTTTTAGTTTATTTTTGCTTTTTTTGTTATTTTATACAAAAAATCAAAACCTTTTCCTAAATACGTATCGCTTTTTGCACTAAACAACAGATTTTTTATTGTTATTATTCTATAAATTATTTACATTTAATTCAATCGATTCATTGATTCAATGTTTGAAAACAATGATTAGAAGAAATATTTTAAAGTTTGTTAACAAATCAATTGTTAAAACATTTATCAAAATATGTATCGCTTTTGAAAATATTAGTAAAAGTATTTTAATATTTTATTTTTAAAAAACATTAGAAAATCATTTTACGAAAGATAAGAAAACGAATTACTAGATCTGAAGAGCATTTTAAACAAACTTTTACTAATATTTTTGCTGAATTTTTAAAATCCGAAAATGTCAAAATTTCAATATTCGTGTTAATTATTATATTTTACTACTTATTCGTTGTTATAATGTTGTAATTTATATTAAATGTTTATTTTGTTTTAATCTCTTTTAGTCCATTAATTCTGATAAACGTTTCCTCAGATATACAGTAGTGTTGTCTGAGTTTGTTATGAATGTCAGTCTTTTTATAATTTATTGCATTAATACTTCAATACTCCGGTAACTAACTAATAGCACATACCTATACAACACCATATCATACCATACCTCCAAACAGTACTTCACTCTAATCTGAAATAAGCGTTCGATTTATTGATAGCAATCTTGACTCCAATTTATCGATTGATTTAGTTTTGGAATTATTTTAATCGAACAATACATACGACTAAAGGCATTAACGGATATAATAAATGAAAAATTTATTTCAAAAACCTTCGAAACATTCAAATTCTAAATAATTACGCCTTTTCAGATCAAGATACAATTGAGAATTCCGAAAACTTAGCCGGTTAGTTTCTAATTTGATAGTACAATATTAATTCAATGAATATTTCGGATAAGATATGAGAATAGTTTTGGAATAATTCAAAGAATTTGATAATTTACCAAGGCATTCAATTGGAACGCTCTCGAATGCACTTATGAGTCAGAAATTAGTAATTTATTTAAGATTGATGATTTGATTAACTATTTAATTGAGAATTAAATAGGAAAATAAATAATATTAATGACAGTTATGAAACATTTCTTAATTAATTTGCAGACATGACTCAGAAGTAGTGATTCGTGAAAATGCATTAATTAGAATCGTTGTCTAAGAGCTTGACAAAACATAAATTCATTTAAATTTAGATTTTACAGTACTTTTAAGCATTATGTTTATTAGTTATTTCATTTATTCTTAATTATCAAACAATTATTTCAATTGCTTTCCCATAAATCAAAGCGACTTTTTATGATAGATTAGCGCCAAAACCGAATGCTTTAATAATTGTATTATTTTTGTGATTTATTTTCAATTATTGCGAAATTTGGAAAAAGTTGTAAAAGTTTTCAACTGTTAGTAAATTTGAGAGAACTCTTGGACAGCACTGTAGACGGCATCAGCAAATGGCTAACCACTTAAGAAGGTATGCATACTGTTAGTGTGGAGTAGAGTGTGGAGTGTGGTATGGTATGCTTAGAGTGAGCCCCAGTATTAGCAGCAACACTAGCACTGGTGGTCGGACGGGATTCCTTATATTCGTTCTCTACATTCGTATCTGAATGTAAGAACTGACTGAATTGACGCCTAAGGGCAGTCAGGCATTACTCTGTTGGCTCTTTGGCTCTGGCGGTCGATTGGCTCTGCAATCCATTTGGTGTGACGTCGATATGCAGTGGAAGGTATTGAAGGCATTTGAGGCATCAGTGATAGAGTACAGGCCATGTATTCGAGCACTTTGAGCGGCTTTCATGCGCTGTGATTCTGCTGGGGCTGAGCCACTGATACTCGTGTTTTGCTATACCAGTAGTGCTTCTCAATTGCTTAGTAGTGATAGTAATGAAGTATTAATATTATTTCTATTTTAAAAGTTTTGCATAAATGACAACATTTCCGAAATATTATTTTATATTTAATATATTTATACTATATTTGATACGCGTTTTGATCGATCCAAATGTGATATAAAGACAACAATTGCTCAAAACATCAAACATTAAATGTATTGGAATCGTATGACCACTAAATGTAAGTCTAGCTATAATTTCGAGATGTTTTGGCTTTTTTCGCTGTTTTGGTACATCTTTGTAGGAGTACTGCAAATGCTTACCACTATATAAACATTCGCCAAATTATTAAACACTGTATAACGTGTTTAGCATTAAATTCAAACTAAATATCTATACTTTTCGACTATTGCTCTATTGGGTGTGTATTTTGTCCTCTTTTCTATTCTTTGCCAAACAAACCATACTTTAGCCCAAAGTTTAAATTATATTTCAGCAAACCTTCAAAACAAATCCAAACCCTATTTACAATCCGATATTCAAAAGCGTTTGTTTGTATTTGACACTCATTTGACAGTAATTTGAATCCAGACTAGAATTGGTTTCAACTTTGAAATTAGTTCGCCTCAAATGTCATGTTTGACAAACTTTTGCCTGCTTAAACGCTTAAACGGCGAGACAAGTTGTCCTTAAATTCAATTAAAACTCGGGTTAATATTTGAGAAATAAATTTATTATTTCGGTTCAAAACTAATTGATATTTTTCTATTTGAGCGATTCTGATGAAACGAATATATTTAATCAAAAGCTCTTGTCTTATCAGAGACAGTTAAAAAATAATTATCCTGGTGATAATTCAAGTGTCTGCATATCTTCAAGTGTTAGCTATTTTTTCCATATTTGTCTGTTCAGTAACATATAAGTCAACTATTCATTCGATTCCTTTAAATATAATATAAATATAATATCGATTGCAATTCCGAATATGCTTTATGTCAAAAGTTTTAAATATTGTATAAATAACTCATTATATGATTTAATCTAAAAAATATTAGCATCAAATCATAGCAATAGAAGAGAAGTCATAGTGAACTTAGTGGTGGCGGTTGTGAACATTACATTCAATCAAATTATTTCAAAATCTAAGTTTTTAGAGCAAATACAATAAAAATTTATACAATTTTTTTATTATCGTTAAAATTAATTTGAGTTTATTATAGTATAATACAAATAATTTTTTATTGTTATAATATAGTGATCGTCTGAACTATATGTTATCTCAAATTTAGATAGCATTCAATCAAATGAATTGATATTAGACTCCAGCTATTATAGAACTTACAGTATACAACATCTCTCTATACTTTTATCAAAACAATTTTTATGAGGCTTTACATTACAAAAACTTATTTATTGAGGCGTCGACACAACGTTCTCTTATTTTTAATACAATTACTTTAATTCAAATTAAATATTATTTAACTGTTGTCTAACTTTAACGGTATTTTTCATTACGTGTTTGCTATGACATAATATAGTGATAGAGCTCTGGATTTAACTTACTGTCTGCCCATTCATCAAAGTATTAGTACTATTTTCCAGGAAAGGCAGGAAAGGATGTTCACAATTCACAGTTAAGGTCAAACCTGTTAGCAATAGTGCAATAGTTTATTCAAAAAAAGTTTTGCCGACAAGAATCCCAGCACTTGACTTACTAGAGGGCCAGTGTGAGTATAACCATAACTATTTAAAAATATTATATAATATGTTATGCAATCAGTTGTGTATATAAACAACTTTGCAATTAAGCGCACAACCTATTTATGTGATACCTCTCTCCCTAATAATACATTTAATGTACTTTCAACTCAACTCAACAATTGTTATCCATCTGTTCATAAATTACCGAATAATTAATGGATTCAAATGTTTTGATGTCTAACACTAAACATCGATTGAATTGGATATATACGGTATATACTGTATATACTGTATAATATTTATATATATATAAAGTCAGTGACAACTGAAGAGGATTATAGACTAAGAATGAGTTATCGGCCTTAAACCCAATTTGCATCGCAATGTCAACCAATTGAGTTGAGACTAGTTTCAAGTCGATTGTAATGCCCGGTGTGAATGCACCCAATCATTTCATCAGTCTATTAACATCTATGATCAAAGTTATGAAGTTATAAATTGACAAATTATGCGCGAAATCGAGCAAAAAATAATTGGAACACTTGAGCTCTGGCGAAGTTTTTAAAGTTTTTTGATTAAATTAAGAAAAACAAAATTTTTATTAAATATTAATTAAATTTATTCAAAACTCATTTGTGTCAGTCGTGTTAATCATTTCAAGGATATATTACACTTATTTTACATTAAAATTTAGTTTTTTGTTCTGTTTCTAATTTTTCTATTAAACTTATAATAAGTGTTGAAAAAAGAGTTCTTTGTTATTGAGTCCACAATAGTATAACTTTCAGTTCGCTAAGTGTATTAAATGAATTATTGAATATTTGAATATTTGTCTCAATAGTATTGTTTTACAATAAGTTTCATGAGATTGCAATTATGTTAATGTATAATGTTTTTGCACATCTATTCGTGTATTGCATTCAATTAGTTTATAAATTCTATACTATTTCTGAAAATACCGCTAAAATTAGCCATAAATATGGTATAACTTATTCTGTTTTTATATATACAGTAAAAAATCGAATATTTTTAATAAACTTATAATAAATAAAAGAAATTTAGTTTTTAAAGCAATTTTGTGGCTCTAATATGTCATCAGAATTTAATTAGAGTCCGGTTTTCTCGAAACGAACACTTAATTCGGCAATTATTTAGTGAGGGATGAAGTTTAGTCTGTTTTAAGTTAGAATAGCCTCAAAAAGGCCACCGAATATATTAAAATAGATTCTTTCCAAACGGTTCTGCTTTTGATTTTATTCAACAATTATTGCTATTATTTGCCAATACTTGCCATTGGCTTCTAATGATCAACTGATGGCTCGGTGTGAGACAGGAATTCTTTACAATTCAACTTTCATTCGATTTTCTTCAGTTATTTCATTTGAATAAACTTCTGTTAAGTATCTCTTAATCGAATTTTATTCGAAATAAGCGATTCGTAAATAACATCGACATTAGGAAAATGTTTAAATGTTTAGCTCAGAGCAGAATAAACAACATATAATCGATAGTGTTTTAGTGCATTTCTATTCCACGTCTATTCAAATGTATAATTCACTTCTAGACCCGAAAAGTGAGATTTTTATAACTACTTTATAGGTCACGAATATTTCAATTCCGATCACTTGTTAGCGTTATATTATATTAATTTATATTATATTATATACTCTACTATACAGTACTGTAGAGTAGATGTCGAGTGGATTACAATTCAATACTCTATCCGATCGGCAGATTATTATTTATTTTGTTTAAACTTTTTTAAATAGCGTTTTTGTTTTTTATTTAAAAGTTTATTTTGAATTAATTTTAGTATTTACTGAAAGTTAATCTTTAAATTTGACTTAACCTTACAGTTCAATATTCCTATCGACAAAAGTGTCGGTTAAACGAAAATGACTCAACGAGAGGACAGCTATAAGTTCGAGTTGGGCCGCATTAAGGCCCTCCAAGAAGAGAGATTACATATTCAGAAGAAGACATTCACAAAATGGATGAATTCTTTTCTCCAGAAGGTATGTAATTTATTTTCTAATGTCTTATTAAACAATTTTTTCAATTTTCTTAAATTACATTTAACTGCCTTTTTATCGCTCAAAGGCTTTCCGAAGTACTAAACAATTCATTCGAAACGTATTCTTTAGTTTTACTTTTCATAGAAACTATTGTTTGAAATTTGATTACAATCTCATTAATAGTTTTAAATGTTTGGCTAAATTACAACTAATATTATTTCGAATTTATTCTATAAATTAAAACAAATAACAGAATTTCACGTCATTTCACACATGAATAGAACAACTTTATAATTAATGTCTTTTAGAGTTCATATACTTTTCATTTGCAAAACTCACAGACTTTGTATTTCACATATTATCTGTTATTATGTACTTTGAGTTGTTTTTAGGACTAAGAGTTCATTTCGATTCTTAATTTGGAATTATTTTAAATAATTTAACATTTAGTACAAGAAATAGGATTCCGAACACAATATCAAACAAACTTATCATTTGTGAACATAAGGTATAATAAATAACTATTAAGTGAAGTACAGCCGCAGTCGATAATTCGAAAACGATTAACACTTAGATAAACAAATGGCTATAAATTAAATGTTTATTTATTTTCAAACTAATAGCAAATTACTGTAAAAATTTTGTATTCAATATTGAATTTTTCGCAAGAATTTATTTGAGCCGGCATTTGATAAAATTTAATTTTTTTTTCTCGATAAAATTTCTAGATAAAATCGAAAATTTAGCTGCAGTACTGTTTCGGCATTTTTTTTTTAAATCTTACAAGTTGAAATTAAATAAGTTATTTATTATTTGCGGAAACTTTGTTTATTTTTAATGTATTAAACATTTTTTTCTAACGATAATTATGAATAATAGTATCTGAATCTAAGCAAGCAATTTAATACAATTTAGAAAATTGAATAAAACAAAAAATTGATTTTCTGTCTGAAACTTAATGCGATTAATGTTTTAGAAGTGAAATACAAATCTTGATTTGTGTCTTGTATTGAAGTAAAGAAAAATTCTGAATATTTTCTTCAATGCCTTTAAAAGTGATATACGATAGGAATCTCATAAATTAACTAAAGAATATCTCATTGCCTTAAACTTATTCTAAATTATTTAAATTTGTTTATCGCCCAAACATTTGCCAAAATTTTGTGTTAAAAGACTGGGATTGGGTTGAACTCAATTTCACATAATTGAACATTTTAATTCTGAAAAATAGCTCAAAATAATAAAAACAATTATAACTAAAATGATTAGTTTTTTTGTAGTGTAATGTAATAAACATTTGGCGGCATTTGATTAACTTTTAAAACTAAAATTGCTGATTCTTTTTTGTCTTTTCATTATTATAAAATAAATATATTTCCTGATTGACTGTTTCTAATAATACTCAAATAATAATATCAAATAAATAATAAGACATTTTCCCAATTACTTTCAATACATTATTACAGTATTATCTAGTTTTTGCAATTTTCTTTATTTGGAATTAGATTTTAAAAACATTTCTTTGATATTCAGCCAAATTTGATTAATTGGAAATAAATTCTAAAGACTATTATCAATAAATACGCACTAATGTATTGTAGGTGTTATTACTATTGTTTTTATAAGTTTTTTCTATCGTTTTTTCTCTTAATCTCTCACTTATTGAAAATAAAATTCTTGAAAAGTCTTAATTAAAATATTTTATCGACTAAAACAACAAAAGCAAACAACAACACTCTCTATGGGGTCGAGAGTGGCCTACTGTCTAGCGCTGCTACATATATTAAAAAGTTAAGCAGTAATGCAAACGGTTAGTGCAAGAAAGGGAGACACTGATCGAGTCCCCACAACTCTATATTCTAAACTCTCCCCGAACATATATAT
>JAQFXP010001871.1:0-17271 GCA_034693685.1 Belba bartosi
AATCCGGTTTAAATCCAGTTAAATTGGGAAAAATTTCATCATAAATATATGGGTTTTTTGAGCGTTTTTGGAAAAATTCCCTCCCTGATCCCCCCCCTAGGTTTTTGGCCAAAATTTTAAGAAAAATCCTTCCTCTGATCCCCCCCCCCTTGAATCGGCCGATCTTCTCGATCCCTAGTGTTTAATAAATAGTAAAAAAGCTAACTAACACTTTTGAACTTTACTAGTTGTAGATCTTAGGTTAAAACCATAAATTATTCTCCTGAGTAAAACTGAAAATAAAGCTTAAATAATCAAAATTGATATTCAATGTTAATTATTTATATATTTTTTCAAAGCACATTAAACTTTGATTGATGATCAATTTTTTCAACTTACAAGTCAGATTAAATTCTTAGTTTTTTATGTAAAACTTTATAAAAGCTAATAAATATAAGCAGAGTTAGTATATTTCGGGAGTAAAATGGTTAGAATTGGTAGGAAAATAGAAGATAAAAACGGCAAAAATCGGGAATAACTTATTTAATATAATAATCTTGTTAGCAAATGTCAAATATAAGTTACAACAAAGTTTTTAACACTAATTATGTTATATTAGTTTTAAAATGCCTTAAATTAAATAATTATTTGCATTTTTATGTTTTTTTAAATAATTTATGTGCATAAATTTAATAATAATTTAGAAATTAAAATCTTGATTAACGCAAAAATTATTTAGTAAAAATTATAATTTTTTATTCAACCACTTAATTGATTCAACAATTTGTCTAATATTATCTTTTCTTAAGAAAATTTTACTTTTAGATTTTATATTCTTGTTGTCAATTGGATTAAAAAAAAGTAGTTCAAAGTAATTTATGCCACGAAAAAATAAATTAGATTATATTAAACCAAATGAATTTCATAAAAATAATACAGAATAAATTCCGGCAATTATCCATTTCAGTCAGGAATCGTGAAGAGAGGATCAGCCAAAAATCCCCCTGATTTTGAAAATTTGGATTTATCCTTCCTAGCATTTGGTTCGCGAAAAGGTACTCTCTCAACTTTAACCAAAATTAGGAAAATTTTCCCAAATTAATTCTAAATCCGGTTTAAATCCAGTTAATTTAGCTAAATTTAGTTTAAATCCAGTTAAATCAGGTAAAATTTCATAATAAATATATAGGTTTGTTGAGCGTTTTTAGAAAAATTCCTTCCCTGATCCTTCCCTCTAGGTTTTTGGCCAAAATTGTGGCAAAAATTCCTCCTCTGAGAACCACTGGATCGGCTGACCTTCTCGATTTCTGATTTATCCTCCCCTACATTTGGCCCTACAAAAGGTACCCCCTCGACATTTTAAAAATATTTTTGGTTTTATGACCAAAATCGGGAAATCTTTTCTAAAGTGGTGCTAAATCCGGTATAAATCCAGTTAATTTAATTAAATTTAGTTTAAATCCAGTTTAAATCTAGTTAAAATAGGTAAAATTTTATCATAAATATATGGGGTTTTAGAATGTTTTTGGAAAATCTTCTCCCTGATTACCCCCCCCCTGGATTGGCTGATTTTCTCAATCCTTGATTTCAATTAAAATCGGGAATCCCCTAAATTTACTAGCTGTGGATATAAGTTAATAGAATTATAAATTGATAATCAGTGTTGGGCACATCTCATAGTTCAAACTAGTCAATTAACATTTTAACTGTTTGCTAAACATACAAAACATTTTATCTGCATCGGCCTAAGGCTGACCGTGTAGGTCTTTGCGGATATACTGTTTTTGTATGTTTAACAAATGGTATAAAAGCTAACAAACAACTTAATTTTTTATCTTGTGGCCACTTCTGGTTATTACTATAAAATTGTAAACAATTAGTAATTTTGTAATTGAGTCTATTAATTAATACATATAATAAATGATTAAGTCAGGAATTTAGAAAGTTTTGGCCAATTCTGGACAGAGGGTTTAGAGAGAATCAAATTTAGGACTTAAAAAATTGCAAAAAAAATGCCTAAATAATTATGAGAAAATTCAACCCAATTTAACTGAATCTAAACTGAAACTATAATCAGTCAATTTAAATAAGTTTAAACAGAATTTAACCTTAATTTAAAATTTTTAATTTTAATCATAAAGTAAAATTACCTTTTTGCGTGCCAAATTCTAGAAGGAATAAATGCCGATTTTTGTCTTATTTCTTTTCTAATCTCTTGTTATAGATTCATTAGTATTATTTGTTATATTATAGATGTCATAGATTTGTTTTTATATTTTTATAACAATAAATTCAAATTAATTAATTTTAAAAAATTTAATGTTTAATTAATTTTAAATGATATTTTTTATTTTAAAATTTATTTGATAAATATAGAAATAGTTACCTAAAAACAAGTTTAAGATCTAGACAAGCTTTTAAAAAACTTTTTCTAAAAATTAATTTAATTAATTGATATTATCTTAATTATATTAAATTTACTTAAATAATAAAAGTTTTAATCCATATAATTTAATTAATACTTTAGAATTATTTAATTAATTAATTTTTAGATAAAGCTAGATTAATTAACTAAAAGTAAACTATAATTAAAATAATTTAATTAATTTGTTTTTAATTAATTTTGAAAAACACAAAATTTATTCAAAAAACAAATTTAATATCGAAATAGAAAAAGTGAGTCTGACTTGACTAAAGCCAACCCAAATCGTTTGCGCACTAAATAGTCTATTAATTATCGACTGATTTATGCAAAACAATAAACTGACGACAGACTAAATTAGCATCTTCACTTCAACCCAACCCAATATATTCCCAATTATTGTATTGGAATTTATGAATAAGCAAAAAGCTATAAGAATAGTTACTAAATCAAGTTATTAAGTTAATTTTTGTTAATAGCAAGGTAAAATTATCAAAGTAAGCTAATATTTGAAAAAAATAAAATTTAGCTTGGTTACCTCTAATTTTATTCTATAAATACATATACAAGGTTTTCTACGTCAACATATTTAATTTATTTAAAACCACTAAATATTTATTTTATTTTTATTCGATTGAAATCTGAAAAAGCACTCAAAAAACATATTGAAATGAATGACAAACTTTACAAATGTAAAGGTTTTGAACTATCTTTGAGACATAAACACAAAATGCGTGAATAGGAAGGCATTCGAAAAATTTCGAAATTCAATAAAATATTTGTTACAAAAATATTTATGAAACATAAGTGGACTTAAAATAAAATTGAAAATAAAGTGAGTTTAAATTTAATTAAATTAAACTAAAATAACATCAAAACTGAATTTAATGCTAAAATCGAAATAAAACAAAAACTATTAATATATAAATTGTTGAAATTAGTATTTAGTGAACCGAAGCTAACAATGCATTCGACGACTGATTCAATGAGTTTTATTCATTGAAGACTCATTTGAGTGCTTATTCGTCTTTGAGGTTTGAATGACTCCATTTGATTAGAAGATACAATGAGAGCAACTCTGGAGAAGTGATGCAGTGCTGCACAGCTGCACAGATGCAAACTCTTATATCATGCGATCGATATGTTTTGGCCGAATTTCGAGTGAAACGAGAATTCATTTCAATTCGTTTTACGTCTCTTTGAGCATAACTGCGAAGAGAGTGAAGTCGAGAGAAGACGAGTGAAGAGGAAAGGAGTGAAGAGGAGATGAGATGAGAGGAGAAGAGCGGCAATGATATGTTGATCTGATATATCCACGCTTTCGCTGCATTCTTAGGTGAGTACAAACAGCACTTGCTATGACTTTCAATTATGGTTGTCATCAAATTTAATAGCTATTGATATATAATAATAGACTTATATAAAGAATATTCTCTAATTTAAGAATAATTTATGTAATGTTTATATTGTTTATATTGTTTATATTCAGACTCTAAAAGTAATAACAATAACCGAATAAAAGAAAAAACGATTAAGACTTTGTTTATAATACTTTTTACTGAATAACGTAATAAGTTATAAATTAATTTAATATAAATTAAGCAATTATTAAATTGCTTCCGAAAATTATATAAAAATAACAAAAATTATTTTTATCTCTTAAGTATTTTATTACTAAATAGGGAAATAGTTTGAAATTTTAATTTTATTTTTTTCTGAATTTCTCGCATATAAAATAAACTCTTAATTATTGTATAATTTATTTATTATTAATAACTTAATTTAAATAACAAAGTTTTAATTTATTTAATAAATATCATATTTTAAATATAATTTCTTAAATATAACATAAATATTAAAAGAATTCAAACAAATTTTAAAATATTCTGTACAGTGAATTAAACCAAACTTTATGTTAAACAATAAACAAAATTTACATTTTTCAAATTTTATTATTGCATAAGATTTAAAAAAATAAGCAATTATTAGATTGCAAATACATTAATATTGCCAGGGCTAATCGTAGATTAATTTTCATTTAGATAATTATGTTTTAATGTTTGGACTCCTCAGGGAATTTCATTTCAGACTCCTTTGCATAATAACAAATAAATTTAATCAGTAAATGATTTTGAGTAAACATAAAGAGTTAACTTCTATATTAAAAACGTGACTAAGACTATGAATAACTTAATAATGATATTAATGTTAAGCTTTTATTAATTGTGTTTTTTATGTTATATTATTAATAATTTGCCTTCAATTCCATTTCGTTTTGTTCACAAGTAATTCATTTTTCTTTTTGCAAAAATAGTTTTCATTTGAAGTGAAAAAAATGTGTTCTTATAAATTACTTAATGTTATCTTAAGGCATAAAAATAAATTAGTGTGCGCTTCAGCCAAAGTGATATTTACAGACTGTTTTTTAATCTTTAAATATTGAAGTAATACATAATTATAAATAATTAAATAAATTCAAAATCTTTTGAATTGCAGTGAAATGAATAAAGATATAAATAAAGAAAGTTTTGGAATTTGTAAAACTGTAATCAATGTAACGGCAGATGACTGTGAAAATGATGAACAGAAATACATTGATAATTACCTCTCATCACATCCGACATTTGCTAAGCAATGGTTTGTCAAGAATATAGGCCAAGACTTACTGCATGAGTGGCTGGATGTGAGGCCAGGTCTTCAAATCGGCAGTTCATGTGACAACTGGTCGTTAAACAGATGTAAAGAACTCCAAACTAGTGATACAAAACAGATGCAAACGAGTGAAGAGGAATTGCTGACCGCCTCTTACGCCGAAATTCTGCTTGATAGGTATCATCATTTGGTTATTTGCTTTTATATTTATATTCATATTTATATATTTCGAATATTCCGTATATTCCGTATATTTTGTATATTCTATTCGTTTCGAATCACACAATTAGTAAGATTAATTTAAAATTTAATTTATTCACTATTTATTCAACAAAAGTGTTTTAATTATGATACTAATTAATAAAAGAATAATAACTGCAAAAACTAAAGTGATGTTTAAATTTGATGTCAAATTTATTTTTTAAAAGTTTATTATAAATATTTTAGTTTTTAAAAACTTTTTTCAATCAATACAAATGCAGTTCTTTTGTCAAATTCAAAGCTTAAATGTATTCAAACATTTTACTCATACATTCAGTGGTAGGAATTCTGGCAGAAATTCAGTCACATCTGATCTTTTCCATGAAATAGTGGATAGCGCACCCAGAAAGAGGAAGAGCGCCATCACTAACACCGGTATGTCTTTAGTCTTATTTTTAATTAATTAGAAAACATATCACTGCAAACGACACATAAATATTTCACATTTATCAGAGGTGGCACAAAATTTACATTGTAACTTATATATATATGGCATATAAAATATATTAAAATTTAAGCAATACTTGGATTCAAAATGTTTTCAATAGAAGAGTTAGTAAATCCTAAAGAAATTTGAAATAAGTTATTACTTATTAGGTTTAGATTCTATTCTTTGCCTCATTCTATAGAAGTGGTTTAAATTGAAAATACAATTTTGCATTTGATTGTTGCTTAAGAAAAATTGTAACATTCAATCAAAAAATAAGCTTAAAAACAAGATTTGTATTCAAATTTAATACAAACTTACAATTAAATATATACTTATCATAGTATACATTTGAGTCTGCCAGAAATGAATCCCGGATTCAAATGTAGTAATCCAATGCACTACGTTTTCAAATAAATTTGATTGCTTTTCATATACTGTACAATATTACAATGAAAAGAGAATAGACAAATAACAAAATGTAAACAAAAAATATTTAAAAGTGCAATTAATAACATAATATAACTTTAAATTAAATATTAATTTAATTAATTTAATGCAAATCATAATCAAATCAATTGGAATTCAATTGAAAATCAATTCAAATATCAATTCAATAAAAATCAAAACAATTTGCATTTAATTGTTTTTGCAAATAATTATATATTAATAGTCTTTTGCCACTAATTTAGAATCAAATCAATCAAATTATAGCAATTTATTCAGAATTAAAAATTGTTTTTAAAACTATTTGTTGGGAATCAAAAATATCTTTAATTTAAAATGATTTTGATGTATGACTCTTCTTAATTTAACATGATGAAATGATTAGTTCATAAAGTATAATTAAATTCAACGCGTCAATTTTAAAATCTGGCAGCCACTTGTATACATAATACATATAAAATAGCTGTATTTAAAAATACAATATACAATGTAATTTGTTTCAAGTTTTTTATGCAAACATTATCTTCAGGAAATAGAATACTTAAAAATTTAGCCAAAGGTAAACTCTAAAAATAAGTTTAATGACTCAATAGGTGAAGTAGTGACCAGAGATCAGTTGGAAGACCAACTGCAAGACTTAGATGAAGACGACTTATTCATTAAACTGATTAGTGACATAACCAATGAGCTCGACATCGATACGCTATGTCATAAAATTCTGGTAAACGTGAGTTTACTCACTCGGAGCGATAGGGGCTCTCTATTCCTGGCAAAGGGCAGTCGAGACGACCGCTATTTAGTGGCGAAACTATTTGACGTCACTTCCGATAGTCTGCTGAAAGACGCGCTCAATGCGGCCGAACAGTACTCGAAAATACCGCCTTTGCCTTTCGGTGAGCTTTCATTTAGATTTAATTCAATTTTTGTTAAATTTAGTTTAAGGATTAATTATTGTATTTCTAGTAAAATTTTCAAAACAATTTTTCAATTAACTTAATATTTATTATTACAAAAAACAATTTAATAGCAATGCTGTTTTTATAATTTAATTTGTGTGCTTTATATAATATAACCAGTTAAGAGATTAACAAAATCAAATTAACTAGTTTAAGACTAAAAATAAAATAATTTTACTTAAGTATTTTTTTTTGCAAGCAGAGTTATAAATTATTTTTTCTTTGTTATTTATTATTAAAATAATATAGAATTTTATTATTTTAAACTAGCTTCTTTTAAATTTTGTACTATTTGTCTTTTAAGAAATAATAATTTGTAGTCCTGTTAGAAATCTAAGCGTTCAAAATTTTATTAGCTTTATCAACGTTTATTAAATATTTAAAAGCAATATATTTGCAAAATGGCTCGCGAGCCAATGTAGATAACTTGTTTTGTATTTGTGAACAAGCAGTAAAAAAGACTAACTTACATTTTGAACTCTTAGGTTTCTAACAAGTTTAATAATTTGAAATATTAAAAAAACAATTAAATTAGAGACAAAAAGTTAATTGCACTTTTTAACAGATTAATTAGTGTTCTCTGATTTAATAGCAAAGATTCAAATTTGAGACTAAATTATTTTGATTTATTCAAATAAAAGATAAATCAATTAATTGGTAACCTTTTGTTGTAAATGTCTTGACATTAATTAGTCTATTTGTTAATTATAATAATAATGAGTAATTTTATTAAAAATAAATATTTAATATATTTGTTAAAATTAAAATAGTTACACATTTTAGTTTTATAAAAGTTTGATTAAATAAATTTGTGCACTATACTGTAAATTAATGTTTAAAAAATAAATTTTTAATTAGGTTAATGTTTATTTATCTATTTTAATGAATGTTATTTTGTGAAATTATTGTTTTTGTTTAAATATCAAGTATATTTAATATAATTAATTTTAATTTATAATTAATCAATATTTTTGATTGAACATCATACAGTAATATTACAAGTTTACTATAATATTAAATTAAACATGTTTAATCAAGTATAGGTTTTTTCTTTACTACTAAAAATTGCAACAATTTGTCTGTTATTTTGAATGAATTCTGTCTTTCAGTAAATTTCGATTTGCATTTGTATTGACTCGACATAGGGTCACATTATTTAGATTGAAAGTTACTTTAAAGCGAAACGAAAATTTTGATGGAATACACTCGCTATACGTTTAGCACTGATATCGGCTCTACAACTGATCTGAGCTCTAACTCAAATAGTGCTAAACGTATAGCAAGCGTATTCTATCAAAATTTTCGTTTTGCTTTAGCCTCTATTATCCAAAATGAGAGTCACATTAACCGCATTGAGTGTCATTTGAATTATATCAATGCTTTTTTGTGCAGTACAGCAATATTATTATGAGCTTCACTGGCATATGCTTTCTGTGCGAACACTGTGTGGCAGTGAAGCCCATAATAATATTGCTGTACTGCACGAAAAGTATTGATATGATTTGAATGACATTCAAAGCGGTTATTGTTACTCTTATTTTGGATGACAGCAACTTAAGTGACTTTCAATCTGGTTGATGTGACTTACTAAAAAATTGACTCTAAAATAGTAATATATTCGTAAAGAGCTGAAGACAAGAATTGACATAATTTTTACAATACTATCTATAGTAACGATATCGTTAGATAAAAAGCTTTTACATTCTCTACTTTCGACAATAATATAACTAAAATCTGGTGTAAAAAATCGTATTATACAACAGATTCTATACAATATAACACTTTTAGAATATCTATAAAAATATAAAATCAACATAGTTAACACAAATCACTCTTCCAACCAACTTTATATCTTATCTTTGGCTTTAAAGCGATTAATCATTAAATTAAGTTAATTGAGTAAAATAAATGTTTAATCTTTTGGTTTAAGTACAGAAATATTGCTCTTGGCATTAATTTTGTCCGACGGAACTGCTTTTTGTTTTGTTTAAATTTAGAAAAATATATTTTAACAGGTTTAGATAAATCAAAATAATGTAATGCTTTAACTAATGTTTTAAAAATAGTTTCTGATTAAATTTTGATAAATCTAAATTTTTAGGAAGTGGCATTGCAGGTCATGTGGCATTGACCAAGGAAAATGTTAACATTAAAGATGCGTATCAGGTAAAAATTTAGTGTTTTTAATGCTAAGATTTAAGTATATTATGTAAAAAACATTTGTCAATTTTATTTAATGTCGTTTTTATCTACCGGTATATCAGTAAAACTGAAATTTTAAAGATTATTACATTTTCAGAATAAGTACAAATTTTAACATTAAAATATAAAATTATTATTAGAATAAAACATATTATTTAATTTTGAAAATGTTTTAATACATTTACTTGTATATCGCAACAAAATTATACAGTATGTAAAGTTCAATATATTGATGTTAGAACAGCTACTTTTTCTAATAGCACAGTAAAGCAAATTTATGAATTAATTTTAGATTTTTGAAATTTGGTTCTGAGAAACAGGAAGTCATTTCAAACATAATTCAGTATAGGTGTGATAAATAGTTGAATTAATTTTACTTTATATTTGTTTGTATACAAAATGAATTTAGATTTTAGCATAAAAACAAATAACAATAACAATATTTACTAAAGCAGTAGATGAGTAGTAACCAAATGCATAGCATTTTTAAAGTTATTTGAAAAAAATTCAAATTAAATGTCTTGTTGTAGGACTTCAATCTAATTGATTACTTTTTATTCAAAAACCCTCTTGGTTGTTTGTTTTACTGCATAAGAATACAAGATATAAGCTGACATGCAAGTCAAGTGTAAATAACATGGTGTAATTTTCTATGTTATTTGTTTTGACAGTTAAGTCAGCTATTTGTTTTCCTTAAATTATACTGGAATTCATTTAAACTGTATATTTTAACACCAAGCGTAAATTTTCTGTTATAAATTTTTAATATTATTATTTTATATTTAAATTTTATTTTGTGCAAATAAATTTTAAAACCAGTTAAAGTTTATGGTAAACTATAGAGTAATTTGAATTAATTATTTCTCTAAAAATAAAAAATTTTAACAAAAACGCGAGCATGTGTAGATTTTTTACTTGAAGATAATTAATATTATTTTATACAAAAAAAATATATTTAAAACTGTTGTTAATAATATCAGATAAAAATATTTGCATTAAAATATTAAATATTTGCAAAACTAAACATTAATTTATTTGTTGTATTGATAGGACACTAGATTTAACAAAGAAATCGATTTTCGTACCGGTTATCACACTAAAGCAATTGTAAGTATTTTTCACCATCTCTATTTTATTTTAACTGTACGATATAAGTTTTACATTAATAAAACATTACAATTGATTATTTGATAAATTTTATTTAAAATTTTTAGAATAATTGCAAAGAAGGCATAAATTTTTATTTTAATTGTATTATAAATCTGTCGAAAAAATAATGAATTTATTGAATGAAAAGCAAAATTAATGAATTCACTCAAACAATTTGTCAACAATTGTCAATTTGTTTTACTTGAAATATAAAACATTTATATTAATTTAGTGTAAAACAAATTTTAATTAAACTCGTGTCACATTTATTTGTGCAGTCTGTTTTTTAGTATCCCTAACCTAACTTGCAAACACAGTTGAATTATAATAAACTACAGTTTATTGTAAAAAATGTTTTGACGGATTGCTTATTCACTGTTCATAATGCGAATTAATACCATTATTTTAACCGTTACTTAGTTTTTAGATAAATGGTTTTTCGCTTCAATTTAATGTTTACAGCAGATGTATTACAACAAAAATACACTTTTGTGTTACAGATATGCCAACCTATACTAAATTTTAGCGGAGATGTGATAGGAGTAGCCGAATGTATCAATAAAAAGACTGATTCTTCGCATCAATCATTCACTAAACGAGATGAACAAGTAATCCATTATTTTTCGTATAATATACTTTGTGTTATATTAAACTTAAACTTAAAATACAGAGTAAATACATTATATAATATAAAACTATTTCATTAAAAGAAAATAAAAGTTTTTTATATGTTTTTTCTCAAATAAAAACTTAAAACTTTCAACTTTTTCAATTGTCTTAGTTTTGTGAAACTGATTTCTTTCAGCAATTTGATCAAAGTTTAGATTGTTCAATTTTGTTTGAATGCAATCGATTCCATTAACTAAATGCAATTTTCTTCGAATCCAATTCTTAGCGAAAATATATTTGTCTTAAGGGCACGAACTTCCAAATAAATCATTAAAAAAGTATTTCAACTAACTTAGTCAGCACTATATCTAGTAATGTATTTTTTCAAAATTTTAGCAACAAGATAATTTAGAACGCTGCTGCAATATTGTTAATATTAGTCATTTAAACATTTTATTTATTTATTTATTTTATGAAATGGTAAATACAATTGTTTTTTTTAACACAAAATTAAAATTATTTTTATTGTCTTAATAGGTATTTCAGAAATATCTAACTTTTTGTGGCATAGGTATACAAAACGCTCAGTTATTTGAAATGTCGGTTTCAGAATATAAAAGAAACCAGGTATTTACAATGTTTATTTTGACATTTTAATAATTATTTAAAACATTTTATATAAAACGCCGAATTAGAGATTTTTATTTTTATAATTAATTTATTTTATTTAAATATACAATTAATTTTTACAATTATTTTATTAAATAAAATTAGCTATTACTAAGCTTGGCACGTTCCATATTTGAAGAAACTTCATCTTTAGATGCATTAATAAATAAAATAATGATCAAAGCCCAGGGCCTTCTTCAGAGTGATAAGTGTCGTGTTTATCTTGTTGATATAGAAGGACAGGATATTCAGGTAGAGTTATTGAGTATACAATTATTTTGTTAATAAATTGGATTATTTTGCAATACTAATACACATTTATTATTGTTTTATTAATTATTAAAATTTATTATTATTTAAATGTATTAATATAAAATATTTATGTTTAATAGTTTTAAAATTTTATTTTATAATGTAAATTTTAATATTTTAATATTAATTATATTTTTTCTAATAAATATTAATAAACAATTATAAAATTTTGTTATTTAGTAAATAATTGTTATTTTGTCATTAACAAAATAATAAATAAAATGCAGTTTAAGATTTATATAGATTATTGATTGTAACAGAATATCTGTTAATAACATTTAAATTAGTGACACATCTCTTGATTTTAGACATTTAATATATTTCAACTAAAAACTTTTTTTTAATTAAACTAAAAACAAATTTAATCAAATACAATAAACAGATTTAATCTTGCAATACTTTGTACTATATTTGTTGCTATTTTTCTTACAAAAAGCTATAATACTTTAATTCTGAATATATAATACTTTCTGTATAATATCTAAACAAGCTTAGACTAGTCAGGGGTTTGTAAATGGATGGCTACTATTTTGAAATTAAAATAGTTATAAGAAAAAATAAACTGGATAAAGCAAATTGATACTTGATTTATATATTTTAAATAAGTATAGTTTAAATATACATTTTTAATTTTGTTTTAATTCTTGCTTAAAATATTAGAAATGACGAAAACGGATGTGTATTAAAAAATTTTTAAAATATTACCATAAATTACCATTACTGTTAGAAAACAAAAAAAAAATTTTGCATTAATAATTTATTTAAAAAAAAAATTTTAGCAAAATATTTTTAATTAATTTTATGATTACTTTAGATTTAAATATAAAATTTTAATTTTATTCCAGGAAGAATATAGTGAAGCAATCCAGGGTCATTTGAATATTGGTCGACCGATCAGAAAATTTTCAAGACCTGAGGTAAGTCTATGTCTATGCCTACTAACCTAAACATATCTTGATATCACTGATAGGGCATTAGATAATTCTCTAACTAAAACAGCATTTTAAATTAATTGTAAATTAATTGTTTACTTGGTTAACTATCAGTTTAAATTAAAATAAAATTAGATATTTCTAAAGAAAAAATTTTGCCAAATTTCGCTAAATTGTGAATCTGCAATTTTAGAGCTAACGTTAAATTTGAAACTTTTTATTTTGTATACAAAGATTGGCTCTGGACTAAATAGAGGTGTAAAATGTTAATATTAAAAAAATGTTAAAGTAGAAAATATTAAAGTCAAATATTTTACTATCGAAAATATTAATGTTAAATATGTAAAAAATGAAAATATTATAATTAGTTTAAATGACTAATTAATTATACACAAAGTAATTTTTTAAAATTTTTTATTCGAAATAATTTTTAAGTTTTCGATTTTTAAAAATTCGATTTCAATAGAAAAAGATTAAGTAATTTAAATATTTAAAAATTAATTTAAACCCCGCTCCCAACAATAATGAGTTAAATTTTTTTATATCGTTAACAAATTGAATAAATTTATTTTTAAAAATAATTTGATTCTCGCTTTACACAAATTTAGTATGCTTAATATTGTAATGGTCATTATCTAAAGTCAAATGGGTAATCTTGACTAAATCTTACTTGTTCGAATAGATACATGCACAAATGGATCCTTTGCTTGAATAATAATATTTTAAAATAATTTAGTAATTTATTTAAAATTTTTTAAAATCTAAAACTTGAAAACTATTTCGAATAAAACATTTTGAAAAATTATTTTGTGTATAATTAATTACTTATTTAATCTAATTATAAACAATTTAGCCAAATTTTGCAATATTTTTCCTATTATACTAATCTTTTTGTTTAGTTAAATAATAAAAAATTAATTATAAATAAAGAATTGAGAATTTAAAACATTTACATAAATAAACTAACATATTTATAAAAATATTTGTTTAGGATATTATATTCTCGTCGGTATTTGAATTGAAAATCGGAAGCAATGAAATTCTCAAAACTAAATTGTCGTAAGTCTTACTAAATATTTAAAAAGCTATAGAGATAACCAAGTTCGATCATCTCTTGAAGTGTAAATAGAAATTAAATGGAAAATTTTAGCTTCACATCTCAGAGAGTATAGATAGAAGTTTAACTAACCTTTAATTAACTAACTAATTCAAATAAAGTTAATTAACCCACTTGAGTTTAACTTATTGATAATTAAACCAGATAAAAAATATAATAGTGTTGATTTATTGCCACTGCTTAAGGAAAATTTTAATTTTAAAAAATAATATTATTTTAACTATAACCATTTGATTATAATTTATTTAAATAAAAAATAATTGGCATCAACAGATTTAAAAATATATTTTCTTTGGTATTATTTATTACTTTACTTTAATATCTTTGCTATTATAGTTTTCAAGTTGTACGTTTTAAAATAATTTTTACTTGAACAAACTTAAAGTTAAACAAAAACTAATCTAAAATAGAATTTTGTTTTGGTTTTAAAAATAAAAGATTAAAAGATTTAAATTCATCAATCGATGTGTCTCACATTCAATATGCTCGCCAGGTCGCTTCTGCCGGACAGGTCAGTTACTTTTAACATTAAATAATTTGCTTTTGAGTAATGTTTAAATTGCTTTAGACTTACAAATGCAATGAAAATTCAGGTAAATTTGAAGAACGAAAAAAACAATCCGAATCTTCCGTAAGTTTTGTAAATAATTAAATAATCGATTAAATAATTAAAGTTTAAATAATTTTAATTAAAGGAAATTCAAAGAACTGGAATCGTTTGTGAAAACGACTGCGTGCTATCGGTTCCTATATTTAACAACGAGTCCAAAGTGATAGGAATTGCACAGTTAGTCAAAATACAAGGACATGAATTTAACGAGGTTCATATCTCTACGTTGGAGGTTAGACATAAATTTTTAATTATCTTTTTTGGAGGTTTTCTTTGTTTGCTTAAATAGTTGTTGCTAAATTGGTGCTAAATATGGTTTAAATTTAGTTAAATTAAATTAAATTGGCTCATAATTATATAGATTTTTGGGTAATTTTTCAAAAACCACTCCCTTGATCTTTTCCTAAGTGTTTTATTAGCTTATTTCTCTATTGATCTCTTCTGGATTGGTCGATCTTTTAAAGTTAAATATTTTCTGAATTATATTGTTATATTAATATATAAATTTAATTAATTTAAATCAATTTAAACTATATTTAGCAATAATTTATTTAAAATGTCTTAATTTTTGCGGAATAACTTAAAAATCTATCGATTCCCAGCAAATCATAAGGGAATATATATCTGCAAAGTTTTGCGAGATAGTTTGTAAGCCTATACAGATATCTTGCTTTTGCATGTTTACTAACGAATAAAAAAGTTAACTAACACCTATAAACGCTTACTACTTGGCGACCACTGCTCTAAAGTTTAAATTTTTAATTTGACATAACATAATGTAGAAATCACATGATTCTGGGTATATAGTCTTTCGATTATATATGGACTTATAATCCTATTAAAGGGGAATTATTTTTTATAAAACTAAAGTTTTATATATTCTTATATATTGATATAAATTGTTTATTGTAATGTTCATTGTTTTGCTATTTATAATTAACGCTTGATTATAAAAAATTATATAAACATATTTATTTAGCAACTACATATTAAAGGCATTAAAAATTAGTTTGGACAAATAAACCTTTATTTGTTTATAGATTTTTAACTTATATAGCAAAACTAATTAGTTGTCTCGTTAAAACTTGAAAACTAAATATTGACTCATTTTAGGCATTTTCAATATTTTGCGGTTTGGGAATTCACAATTCGCTTGTTTATGAGAAAGCGTTAAAACTAACAGGTACAATAATTGCACCGTTTTTTATTTGTATTAAACTGACATTTAAACTAATGATAATATACAGCAAAACAAAAGGTTGCGCTCGAAGTGCTCTCATATCACGCCTCCTCTTCTATAGAAGAAACCAAAAAACTTATGGTATTATTGTTTTGCAATTTATTTGTAAAATTGAACTAAAAATAATTGCTTTGACATTAAACTCAGAATCTGGCGATTCCTGAAGCAAACAAATACGACTTATATAGCTTTGAATTCTCGGATTTCTCTTTGGATGAAAGAGACACTTGTTTAGCAACTTTACGGATGTTTTTAGATCTGAAACTTATTAACAATTTTAAAATTCCATATCAAGTAATGGCATTAAATGAATTATAGAATATTTAAAACATTTCAAAATATTTTAGGTTCTCTGTCGTTGGATTCTTAGTGTAAAGAAAAATTATCGACCAGTAAGGCATTGTTCAATTATTAATTTTAATTTTATAAAGTTTTAAATTACAATAATTAACTGAAAACAACAAATATTTTAAGTTTTCGACATATTTTGTGTTTTGTTTAATATACTATAAGAAATATTTATTCAAGTATCGATTTAATAAAATATATATACAATAAAGTAATGGAGTTTTAGACTGCATTAGCTATTTATGGATTAAACTGAAGTATTATAATAAAATTGTTTTTATACAGAGATAGTCAGATGGTATTTGACGGAAAAGGGAGTGCTTTAAAAATTCGAATTTTTAGTTATAGTAAATTTAGTTACAAAAGTTATACTAATTTTTGGTCACTTTATCTTTGCTTGATAATACTCTATATTAGAAATGGGCAAAGATAAGAAGTCAAAATGTTTGTTAACTTTTGTACAATTTGTTAATTATACAAAAACAGTATATCTGAAATGTCCACCCAGGTCATTTTTTACATTGCAGATATATTGTTTTTGTATGTTTAGTGAACAGTTAAAATGTTAAGCAACTCTTTTAAACTATGAGATGTGCTCACCTCCGCTCTATATCCAAAGCCCCCATTATACATTTAGCATAGAAAATTCGTGGCATTAATGCCATTTATTAAAAACTTTGGTGATTAACTGTCAAATGATTGACCTAGAACGTAGTTCTATATAATAATAATTTTTAAAAATATTGTGCAATTAGTCGAGTAATGGGTTTAAAATAATATAAATTAATTAATACTGTACAAAACAATGCTAACAAGGAATGTAAAAAGGGATCGAGAAGGGGGGGGGATCAGGCAAAAATCCCCTCCTGATTTTGAAAATTTAAATTTTGGGGGGGGGGGGGGGGGGGGGGGGGGGGGGGGGGGGGGGGGGGGGGGGGG
>JAQFXP010001872.1:0-17260 GCA_034693685.1 Belba bartosi
TTGATTGATTTTCCCACAAATTTGTTTTTTTAATTTGTGAATCTGTCAATCTCCATATATGTTTTTTATTCATTTCAGAATTTTTAAGATTTTATGTTTATCATCTAAATATGTTTTGCCCTGTAAAGTATGTTTAACTTGTTTGAATACTTTATTTTTAGATATTTTTTCATTTGTTAATTTTTAATATAAAATAAATTTTAACAATGTTTAATTTTTGTATTTTTGAAACTTTAAATTTATCAAATAATTGAACATAACATAAAAGATATATTAATGTGAAAGTGCAGTATATTTTTTAAATACAAAAACATTTGCATTTTAATAAGAATTTATATATTATTTTTAATGTTTATAAAAATATTCAAACAATTTTTAGATTAAATAACTGATTATTATTAATAAAAATATATAAAATAATAAATGAAAAGTATTTTCAATGAAGTTGACATTTCTAAAAATATTTGAATAATCGTAGATTTAAGTGAAATGTTTTGACTTTTAAACTGGAATTTGTTTTTCTATGTACTCAACAACTTTCCCAGACTTTTACAAAACATCAATCAATACTTCTATAAATTATTTTTCTCAAAACGTGTCATTTAAGTGACTTCTTATTTAAAACCTATTAAAAACTATATTTTACATTATGTGTGTCTAATCTGTTTGAGTCATATTTACAACAAATTAACAGGGCAAAAGAAAAACAACAAAATATAGGAAGAGATTAGATGAAAAAACATGATTTATGTGTGAAAAAAATCAAAAAAATGTTTTTGTGTTAGAGCTGAGAAAAATTTCTTTAAGAGAATAATTGTTCAGATTTTGCACGCTTTCAGAAATAGATTTCGACTCTTATTTACGATATGTCGAGGAATCTGTTCATTGTTTTTCAGTAGACGCTAAATGTTATCTATATATTAGAAGTTTTTGAATTCGAGGATAAATTTTTTGGCACTCAAAGCGGAAGAATCAGTTTTATTCCGATTTTGAGTCCACTTTTAATTATCTAGATTTTGCTCCACTGTTACACAGACCTATTAAAAAATGTGCTTGTTTTGTTTTTCAATGACATTTTTTTTCAAACAGTAGACAAGAATTTTTTAAAATTAGATTTTGATTTTATCTAAAATCTAATTTATATTATAATTTTCTAAACAATTTAACAACTTACAAATTTGTTTTATTAGAAAAATATAGTTTTATTTAAATTTTTTAAAATAAAGTATTTTATTTAATTATAAATTCTAATTTTTAAAACATTTTGTGCATCTGTTAATCAGGCAAAATTATTTACATTTAAAATCAAATTAATTTTCAAACATTAAAATTAATTTTTAAAATAAAAAGAATAATTAGTTTATTTAAAAATTATTAATTCTAAACATAAATAACAAAATTTTAAAATATGTAAATAACTCATCAAGCTTATTTAAATGATTGTAAATAATATCATCTTGTATAAAATAGCAAAATTATTTTCACTTAAGAAAAATAGCAATTTGTTATTATCCGAAATTTTTATGAACAAAGAAACAAACACACATCTTAAATTACAAATTCTTAATTTAGCATTTGGATATTTATCTCAAGTTACTTTTTCGTGCTTTCAATGCATTTAGAATATGTTCTTGTTTAATACTAATACTATTTAGTTAGACTTGTATCAGACATAAATAGATTATTGATTAGAGTTTTAAAATATTTTTTTATTAAAACTTAAATTTAGTTTTAAAAGAATTTCAAATATTTTCAACTAAAGAGTTTACTTTAAAATCTTAAAATACAATATATAGTAAACTGAATGTATTGTAAATCTAAATATTTATATATTGAAGCATAAATTTCTAAAAACTAAAATTTATTTTACGATCAGTTTTTGAATTCTTAAATCGCAGAATCGAGGAATAAACAAACAAAACAAAAATAAAATTAATTTATTGGCAAATGTGTCTGTTTTTGCAAAGATATTGCTTTAGAAATAATTATTCAATTGAAACGAACGATAATTTTTGTTGCGATTATCAGTAAAAGACTTGAAATCAAAATCAATGCCGAATTTTCTATTGATAGACACAATGCTCTGCATTATATCAAACATTGAAATTCAAATTTCAATACATCTTAAACTGTAGAATAGAATGGGAATAAAAATATTATTCTAGAAATCCATCAAATCTTAAATAAGTACTTCTTTCGCAATAAAAATAAACAAAAATTTTTGTTAAAATTCAAGAATATTATAAAATTCTCAAATTTATGCTCCAGCAAACTCGCTTAAATTCCCTAGCTATATCTTTATCGAGTTTATACTCAAAGCAAATAAAAAATAAGTACAAATCGAATAAATTTTATTTAAAAAAAGGATAAATAAGTTTTTTTTATTTATTTTTTGTTTTCTATTTTACGGATGATGGATTAGCTATTGAATGTTGTTAGCAAGATTGTGTGTATTCTCGCTCTTTTTCTCTCCCTCCCCTTCCCCTGTCTCCCGATTCAATCCAAAATCAAATGTAAATATAATAAGAATCGGTTGATAAGCAGTTTAATGTTATTTTTAGTTTTTTAACTCTTAACGCATCAATGACTGATATCGGATCCAATTTTCAAAGCGCTTCAGAATTTTGATTTTTTACTTTCAAAGTCTTATGAATTTAGAGCAACAAATATATGTTAATCTATTAAAACATTCCACATATAAAATGATCTCAAATTTTAATTAGATCTCATATTTTGTATTGTTTTCTTGTTTGACACATTTTACTTTTTAGTTAGTTTGAAACAATTCTTGCTTGTAACAAGTTTAGTAAGATTGACTTTACTTAAGACTTTTTTGTGCAATTTTATTAAACAATTTGATTAAAAATTTATTTTAAAAAATTAAAACTCTGTTTAAATAAAAAAATTGTTTAATAATGGTTAGTATATATTAAAATATAATATATATAAAGAATTGTTTTAATTATTTTAAATTATTTAATAAAAATTACATAAAATAAAACTAATCAATACTTTATATAAAATTAATTTAAATATTTATGTTTATAAAACAAATAATACTATTATTACACTAAACTAATAATACTAATCATAAAATTATCTTTGTTCTATCACGTAACAATGCATAATCTAAATATTTAAAATAGAAATTGATTAATTAAATTATTTATTTATTTAATTTAAAGGTACAGTCGGGAAGTCCCGCATCAGACGCTGGTCTCCGAGCGGGAGATGTCCTCTTACAAGTCGGTGACAGATCAACAACCCATCCCCCAATGACACACCACGAGGCCAAGGAGATAGTCAATAGTTCCGGAAATGTACTCAACGTACAGGTGCAGCGACCACAGGGAAGAAGTCCTGGTATGCACTCAATAAGAATTTCATATTTTTTTGTTGCTATTAATAGATAATTGTTTCGACAAAATATGTTGTTTTTTTCCAAAAGTCATTCAAAGAATTAATAGTCGTTTTTATAATCTGTTTATTTAAACTCAATTTTTATTGCACTGTAACTGAAAAATAATCGTAAATTTGAGTTTTAATGCGTTTGTTGTGCTAATAGTAGGAACACCAATTTCCGCCTCCTCACTCTCTCCCGGGTACTCATCAGAGCCGCCATCGAGTCATACACTCTATAGACCAGTGCCGGCTCAGAGAGGCGTTATTCCCAACATTCATCTCGACTACGACTCATCGATACGAAAACCCGAATCGAATACTGAAGACTATTTGAAAGAGAAAGCTAGGGAACAGTGGGCAATCTCTAAACAAGTACAATTCTTACTTTTATTAATTGCACACATTTTTTTACTAAACATTTTTAGATTTATAGTCTTTAGATTAGTTTTTGGTCTTTAATGCTTAGATTTGCTCGTTTTGTAATATATTTGTTTACTTATTATTCTGACATAATTTTACCAAAAATTTATTTATTTAAATTTAATTAACAAATTAATTAATTAGTTAAATGTCTAATATATTTTTATCTTACCTTGAAGACTTATCGAACGCTGCCTTTAATTGAGCCAAGGCCAAAAGTACGCCGCGATTGGCCTACAGGTTCCTATTTGCGGCATATGGATGGCCCGAGTTGGCACGACTTACCCAAGACTATTGTCAACCCTAATCCGCCTAAACTGCAAGAAGTTATGAATAGGGTATGGAATGAGGAGACGAATCATATAAATAAATACTGTATTTAAAAAAAATAAAACAAGAATTTCGAAATTACTAGTATGGACAAAACGTTCAACAGAACCCAGGAGTGGTTCATCTCCAATACAATTCACCTCTTAATGTTTATAGCAAGGATAATGTGGCCAATGTTCTGATGCCGTAAGAAGTCTTATTTTTATTGATATTTTTTTAATAAAATGCATAACAAATATAGTTAAGTCTTTGATTTATTAAATATTTTGTTTAAAAAATTAGTAGCGATTGTTGCAAACAGTATATCAATAGTATATTAACAGCAAAAGCCAATTAACGCAATAAAATACAAATAGATATTTACGATCCGTATCGGGTTCTCCAATAAACCACATTTGACTAACACATACGGACAGGTCGTTTCATCTTATACTCAAAGATGTCATTCGTGAAGTCATTTATGAGATAATGTAAGATATATTGCAAAATACGTTTCGACAAATCAGAGACACTGGTCATAAAGGCTAATATAAATATGATTATAACCTACCTGTGTTTGTGTTTTTATGTACATTTTTTGTTTGTCCATTTGTTCTTTTGACTCTTACTTCTTCTGTTAATTGTCTTAACTTTGTTTATATTTAGTTAAAAATACGAATTTTTCGAATTAGATTTAAGCTGGTGCTTTTAATTTGCAGACACATGTGTATTAGCAATGAAAGAATTTTCTCTTATTTATCGTAATTAGGTTTTTGCATCACTTTATTTGTTTCGGAAATTTGTGTCACTAAGAGCTCAACTCTTCTAATGAAAAGATAATAAACAAAATGAAAGCAGAAATTCTTTGCCATTAGTTTCTATTAGTTTCGAAATTGTTATTTGAATTCATTCCAAATGATGTATAGATTTAGTGAAAGAATATAAAAAAATAGAAGAAAACTAAGAATTCTTTGCATTTCATTTTAAGAGTTTTAGTATAAATACTAGACTTGAATGACATTTATAATAGAAATTTCTTTCTCCTATACATCAAATAGAAAGACATTTTTAATCTCATATTAAATCTATTATTAGTTTTGAATTGATGAAAAAAAAATTAAATTAAATATTTCTAAAGTAATCTAAATTCTTGTCAACTATTTGTATGTCGTCTAATGCTTTCAAATCCTAAACTATTCCCATATTTTCAACATAAATATCATTTAAATAGTTATTAATAAAAAATTAATTGCCTTTTAGTGGTTAGAGTAGACAAGACTAATGCCAGTTCAGTGTCTTTATTGATTTATCCTTTCTTAAGACGACCGGTCAGTCCCTGTGTCCGACCAGGTTCAGTGCCGCCGCAGATGATGGCCGGGAATCGAGGGCCGGTACACAACCCGCTATCCGTTGACATAACCCAATCGCCAACCTATCAGCTACTGCTCGAAGAACAGGAAAACCGTGAGTATGACGCAGTCAGAGATCGCTTATACACTGTCGGTCCTTCCGGTCAACGTTCAGGTCCAGGACACTCACCGAAACACTCGCCGATAGGACACCACTCGCCTTCATATCCAACGCAAACACCATATTTCAAATCACTTATGAATTCGCTTCTACCGAATCCCGGCGTTTGAATCGTTTGAATCATTTGAATCCGATTTTTCCGATTCTATTCTTGTTTTCAATTCTGTTTCTCTGATTATGTCTATTCGATATCTGATTTGATTTAATTGCTTTTTAAGAACCAAAAAAAAGCTAAACATTAAAACCGATTACTATTTACTAATTTAATTGTCTTATAATCTCTATTGTTTCGAAACTAATATAATTTATTTTTTAGTTTTACGTGTATTATGAATACCAAAAGCAATATTAATGTTATTTTTTTTGGAAATCTAAAAATTTTATTTATATTTTGAATGTTATAGAGGTTTTTGAAACTATTCAAAGAATATAATAGTTTTTCAATTAAACGCTGTTATCTATAACTTGTATAAACAAAATGATTAAATATTAAAATTAGTTTTTTTTTGTTAGATAATAAATGTTTGTTTAAATTGTTTTTTGATGAAAAAATTATACAAATTTCTTAATTGTTTAATTGAGCAAAAAATAAAAATATTTATTTAATTAGTTTAATTCAAATGTTCGTAATATTTGTCTTTTATTGTGTGACTTATTATAGTTATTCAGTCTTTTGGTTTAATTTATTATTTATTTTAATGCAATAATTGAATTAAATTTTTTTAATCAAAATAAAATTTATATTTTAATTTAGATAAATATTTAGTTAAATATTTTATTAGAAAATAACAAATGCTTGGAATTACTATTTATTTAGAGAGTAGCTAAAAGTTTTATTTATATTAATATATACTATTCATTAAACTGTTTTATGACGACTACCAGAAAAAGGATATAAAAGATATAATTGAATTACAAAAAAGTATTGTATGTTTACAACAAATTATTGTTAGATTTTCGAGTCATTAGTTTCATAACATCGCTAATAAAATGCAGTTTATTGTAATGTAGAGTAAAAGAGTTGGAATTTTGTTTTTGTAACTTTATATTTTGGTATTACATTACTTTATATACTATTTGTGTTGCTTTAGCCAATGCAACGGAAATGCCTAAATAAAGTAATGAAAATAAAATAAATATTGTATGAAATGCATACTAAAACAGCCATTTCATTGACATTAGTTCGGTTGCAAAACACAATTATTTTATTTAATAAATAAATGCGAAAAATAGTTTCCGAGACTACACATCCGAATACATACTAAACTTATTTCATTAGATTCTAATCTAAAAACCAACTCAAATGTTGAAATATTTTGTTGTTTTGTATAAATATTTTTGATTTAAAATAAGTCAATCATAAAAATCGTGACTTTATTTCTATAATTTATGTAAATTAAGGCCATCTGGGAATTAATGACATTTTTATCATATTTAATATACTGTAAAACACAAGTTATAATACAAGTGTTTATTGCAACTTTTGAGATTATTTTAATATTTTATTATTTTATTAAATTTTTTGCATAATAATTTTATTATTTAGAACTAACTAATTATAGCATTTAAGCTGTTCATTAAATTAAGTGGTAAATGATTGCTAAGATATCAGTGCAAACATTTCATTTTGGCAATTAATATCCTTGGTGATATTTCGAAAAAAATTGCCGAGATTTTATTTGTGCGACCTTAATTTGAAATATTAAAAATATATATCTTAAAATTATCATGTAATTATTTTTATGTTAATTTAACTAATATCTAATTTTTATTGCAGTTTAATTAAAATTTATATGCAAAATATATTTTAATAAGCTATCGCAAAAATGTTTTTTTGTTCAAATTAGCAAAATAGCTTTTTAAAAAGTATTGGTGTTATTGTCGTTGATATCATTATGATATTCTTTTAACATAAATAGCCAAAAAATTTAATGAATATTTTTTTATTGTGTATTAAATTCTAAATATTGCTGACATTATTCAAGTAAAAAAATAAACTAGTTTAAACATCAGTAAACTTGCATCATATAATTGATTTGTTTGTGTATTTAAGTGTTGTTAAAAGATTCAGCAATTCTTGAATAACATTCTAAAGTTCTTCTGAGATATAACAAACATTTCTGAAATATAATGATTGTACGAAATATTATTGTAAGAAATAGAGTTATTCTGTGTTTTGCAATCAGTTGTATTTTATTGATTTATCTAATAATCAAAACTAATTATTTGCTAATTTACTGGAGTTTATCACAATGTGATTGGCCGACAGCTACTGAAGAGTTAGATGAGACAAATGTGATGTTCATAACGGACATACATTTGCGTTCGGATCAGTTGTGGACATATCTGGACAACAGATACCACGAGTGGCAAATGTACTCCAATTTTGTATTAGCCCTCAATTTATTCAAACCTAAACTTATTTTTGTTTTGGGAGATGTGTTCGATGACGGCGCTCGGGCTAATGATAGAGAGTTTGAAATACTTACCGCAAAATACCGAACTCTCTTCTCAGGTTAGACTTCAGACAACTAAAAAAATTTAATTAATTACAAATATAATAATATTGAAAGCAATCTTATAATATTACATCTACTGCTCTTTTCTTACAAACTAAACGTTATATTATTTAGAGAAATGAAAGTTTGGGAAACTTAAGGCATAATACCTCCAATTTTGCATTTGACTATTTTAAGTATTATTTCCCGTCACAATAAATTTGTTTATATAAATATTTTATTTAATTTTTAATTCTGCTTTAATATATTTATGTGATAGTGAGAAAATAATTAAAATAACTTATGTAGTTTGTCCATAAATTAAGTTTAAAATTTATAAACTGTAAGAAAATTTTTGTATTTTTAAACATGCATAACTTTTTAAATATTACAATTAGAAGAATAATTGTTTTACATTTTTTTAATTATATCATATAAAATGATATCATTAAAATCATGATCAAAATGATTTTTAAAAATAAACATATTTTTAGATCTTCCACCAATTTCTTTAATTGATTACTTTCAGAGAGTTTGATTTTTAATCCAACTATAGCAATATCTTTCTAATTAAAACCCCTGCACAATCTTAACTTAAATTAAGTTAGAGATTTAAAACTGTAACTTACTAATTATATACTTAATTGTGCTATCCTTGAACTTAGAACAAGTATCAGTATTGACTTGTAATATCAATATATTATTTGTAAATAAAGTTTTCATTGATTTCAGATAAGATATTTGATTTTTGATAAAATTTAAGAAAAAAACCTTTAGAAATTAGTTTGTGTTAAAAAAATAAAATATAAATCAAAATGAATTAAGATATTAACATTTTTTATTTTTTATTTTAAACCGAAAACCAAACCCACTGATTATGTTTGATTATAATGTGTGGTAATAAGTAGTGTGCTAAATTTTAGATTTAAACTAGTGTGTTTTAAGCAGAGATTGAAAAAATTGGCCAATCTAGGGGGATTAGGAAAGGAATTTTTCTTAAAATTTTGGCTAAAAACCTAGGGGATATCATTGGGGGAATTTTTTCGAAAAACACTCAAAAAGCCCATATAGTTATGATAAAACTTTATCCAATTTAACTGAATTTAAACATGATTTAAACCAAATTAAGCACCAATTTAGATAAAATTTACTAATTTTTTTCAAAAATCCAGAAAATCGAGGTATACTTTTTGCTGACCAAATGCTAGAGAAGGATAAAAGCAGAAATCGAGAAGGTCGGCCAATCCAGGGGGGATCAGAAGAGGGATATTTCTCAAAATTTTGCCAAAAAACCTAGGGGGGGATTAGGGAGGGGATTTTTCCAAAAACGATCAAAAAACCTATATATTTATGATAAAATTTTGCCTAATTTAATTGGATTTAAACTAAATTTAATTAAATTAACTGGATTTAGCACCAATTTAGAAAAAATTTCCTAATTTTAGGCAAAAAATCCAAAACGTCGAGGGAGTACCTTTTTTCGGACCAAATGCTAGGGGGGGGGATAAATTAAAATTTTCAAAATCAGGGGGATTTTTGCCCAACCCCCCCCCCTTCTCGATCTCTGAGTAAAAACCAATTTTTACAATTAGGGGGATTTTTGCCCGACCCCCCTTCTTGATCTCTGAGTAAAAACCAATTTTCAAAATCAGGGGGATTTTTGCCCGACCCCCCCTTCTCGATCTCTGAGTAAAAACCAATTTTCACAATCGGGGGGATTTTTGGCTGATTCTTTCCTTCTCAATCTCTGGTTTTAATTCAACATTTAACAATAACATAAAACACCAAACTTTAAAAATTAAATTTTATTTAGTCTAAAACTTTTAAAATAGTTAAATGCATAGTTGAGTAAATAATATAATTTGAATGACTAACTTTCAATATAATACAAATTTTTAAAATGTTAATTTAATTAATTTGAATAAAAATATTAACTATCAAGTTTGCCTTCTCTGAACTTTTTGATAGCTTGTTTTGGTTTAGCTTGCAAATTTTTTTCGCTATTCTCATTCTTATTATCAGTCTTTGGACTTGTATTCAATGACATCTCATTTGAATTATTGATAAGACTTTGGGTAATAGTATTTAAATCTGAAGTGATGGTCAATTGAGTCAAATCATTATTTTCGTTAACTTCGGTTATAATTAGATAATTGTTTGAAAGCATTTGTTTAAATTGATCCAACTTTTGTCGATTTGCTTGTATAGTTGTGTCGCAAATATACAAATAAATCCAAATAATCAAGTTAGACTTTTGGCGAACTAAATATCTGGCAAAACTCTGCATCTCTTCCACAGTATTTCTAATCAAACTTTTCAAAAACACAACTATTATTTGATTTTCAATTCTCCATCTCTTCATCAATTTATAAGCTTTGAATAACCCATCGGTAAAATTGAATTGAGTTTTGAAACTAATTGTCGATAACATGAAATGAATTTCATTTAAGTCTCGCGTAAATGTCAGCAAAACCTGTGGTTTCGGTGAGAACTCCATAATTGAAATATGGTTTAGATTTGAAGAATTAATAAATTCTTTGCAATAGTTCTCAATACTGACTATTCGTTTCGAAGACTCGTCTGAATTCTCTAATTTACAGCTATTATCGACACAAATCACAGCACTTTCAGTCCATTTTTTATTTGGATTAATTGCTTTCAAATCGCTATTAGTTTTGCATTCAGTCAATTGACTGCCAGTCGAAGAGTTTGTGAAATTGTCTTTTAGTGAGTTTTCAATCGCAATCTTCATCTCATCAGTGATTTGCTGTTCTTTAATACACTTCCGAACTGATACTAATTCGAGTAAATTCGCTTCGACAGACTTTTTGGTCGTTTTGTCGATGTCTTTGTTATCTAATAATGACATTTGTGTCGCAATTCTCAAATCGATGTCATCTTTATCTGAATTGTTAATCACATTTCCGCTTCCTTTCAATAGTCTACGATTCCAATCAATACTTTTCGGCATTGTTTCGATCACTGATTTGTAATCCAAATTCAAATTATTGACAATTACTTTGCAATTATTACTATAAAATTCTTTAATCATTAGATTTTTGTCTTGAAAATATTGTCTTAATTTCAATAATTTATTTTTGTTTAAATTCATTTTGACGCCAAAGCTTATAATCAGTATTTTGGGACATAAGTCAGTATTCGCTTTTGAGACACAATTTGCAAATAATTGTAATTCAGTTTCCGTACAATTTATGAGACTCTTAACGAATACAATCATTCGTTTGTATGATGTGTTGGCTTTTGTGAGTTCTTCGAAACCCATTTGCAAACCCTGTATGAAATCAAATTTGGTTTCGCATCTGATTCTCATTAAACAATTTTGAATTTGACTCAAATCTGAGGTAAACTTCTGTATTATCATTGCATTTGGCGAAAATACCAGAATTGAGATCTGATTTTGATTGTTTGACTGCAATATCTGATGACATATCACTTCAATTGCCATCAATTGCTGTTTCAAAGACTCCAAGTTATCACCGATTGACTCGACCTCTTCCAGACATAAGGCGTTGTCGACACAAATCATAACACTTTCCATAACTTTATTATTTGATTAGATTTCAAATTATTTGTTTTTAACGGTTTTCCTTAATTTAATATTTTAACGATTGATTGATTAAAAAGTTAAAAACTATTGTTTGAAATTTTTCAATAATGATTGAAATAAATAAATAAATGTTTAAATAATTAGAGTAATATAGAACTAAATTTTAGAGTTTTTAAATAAATAGCTATAAATGTCTATCAAACTATTATTAATAATAGTACTTATAGCATAAATTGAGAAGGGGAGATTAGCCAAAAAATTTCTTAATTTTAAATATTGACAATTATCCCTGCTAGAATTTGGCCCCCTTTTGATTTTGCCGGCGCTTTTTTATTTTAGACTAAAATTAGACAGTTTTTCTTAAATTGTTGTTTGAATCCGACTTAAATCCAGACAATTGGGTTAAATGAAGTAATTTTAAAGGATTTTAAGTGTTATTCCTTTACTGATCCCCCCTCCCCCTGAATTGGCCGACCACTCTCTGATATATATTTATCTAAATCATAATATTTACAAATTATTTGTATTTACAGATCAAATACAAAATCTTGAATTGAATAAAAACGAAACAATATTTCACACAATTAATGGCAATCACGACATCGGCTTTCACTACAAAACAAATTATAAATTGAAATCACGATTCGATCGATCGTTTCGAACCGATTCCGTTAAACTAATTCAAATAAATGGCAATAATTTCGTCACAATTAACAGTATTATAATGGAAGGAGACTTCTGTGAACTTTGTGTCAATGCCAGACATAGACTACAAGAAATCGGACAACAGTTGTGTCCAAACGGATCCGAATGTCTCGAAAACAAACCAATTGTTTTAACACACTTTCCGTTGTATAGAGAAAGCGATAGATTCTGTGAATATGATAGCGATTCAGCGCCGGATCGACTCAAATATATACCATATGTTCAGAAATGGGATTGTCTTTCGTATAACTCAACTGAACTTATTGTCAATACTCTTAATCCCCGACTCGTCATCACTGGTCACACACACTATGGATGTGTTACCAGACATACGCAAAGTCTATACGAATGGACAGTCGCGTCATTCAACTACAGAAATAATTTTAATCCAACTTTACTTTTGGCTAAAATTTCTAAAACTAATTACGCGATTAGTAAATGTGTATTAATTAATGAATTGTTTTTCTTTTTAATTGACTTTTTATTAATTTCAGTATTTGTTATGATTTGGTTTAAAACATATTCAAGAAAATTATTTATTTCGAAAATATTAATTTATCATGTAAAACAGAGCATTCTGGATTTGCAAACTAAACTGAGTTTCAAATAAATACTTAGCATGTATATTTATAGATTTTAAACTTTCTATAAAATTTAATATTCAATGCAAAATAAAACTAAAACATTAAATTGAAAATATTACTAATGAGCTTATAGTGTAACTAATAAGGATAAAAATTATTTTTTAAATTTAAATATTAATACAAAATTTATATATTTGTAATTACAATAAACTAAAAAAAATTTGGACAAATAAAAAGTAGATATCATATATTTAAAAAATACTAATTAACCACAAATATCTTAATCGGCAGCCACAAAAACTTTGGTAAAACCCTTTTCAATAGGGAAGTGACACATATTTTATAATAACTTTCTAATAAATATTTTAAATTATATTTTTTATTATTGTTTATTAAGTATATACAACATTGTAAATACATTTAGTATGCATAATTATTTAGTATTTATTATTCAGTATATATTAAAAAAGTTAATAACAAATTTAAAATGTGATTTTTTAAAGGTTTTTATAGGATTGGCATTTATAGACATTAAACTAATGCAAACTTTTTTATAATTTTGTTGTGTTTTGTACGCGCAATGACTGTTGTGTTTAAAGTGCATTCTGTAAATCATGTTAAACAGTTGATAAAATTTAATCATATAATCAGTGATTAATCACAAAACACTCGTGAATTCAACTATTATTTCGATAATCAAATTAAAGCATAATTTTAAAATTAAGTTATTTAATGTTATTTAACTCCTGATGAAGGTTCTGAATGGACCGAAAGCGCTAGAGTTTTGAAATACAATAAAATTCTATATTAATTACCACTAAGTCTAAAGAGTTATCTAATTAAATGTTAAAGTTAGTAAACTTTTTTTTATTTATATACTTACAGTATATCTTTATAATTAGATTAATATAAATTGGTTTTATTATTTAAAAATAATAAACTATTCTATTAACTAAAATTAAATTTTGATTAAAAATATAGTTTAGTTTTAAAACTCCGTTTAATTTAAAAACCCAATATTTATTCTTATTAGTTAATTAAATTTTACTTTTTATTAATTCAATATAATTTATATTATATCAATGTTTCTTGTTTTTAAAAATTATTTGCACAAGTTCAATAAGTTTTAACGTTATTAGGCTTTTTATTACAGCTATATTGTAGAGTTAGGCCAATTCTGTTCAAATGCATATTAATAAATTAAAAAAAACTCTTACAAAAATTAATTACAAAATTTTAAATAGTAATTTAAGTTTACTTTTAATAAAAATAATTATGGAATTTATTCAATTAAAATTAGATTAACTTATTTAGAATAATTTTACTTTAAACTTTATTTTATATTTGCTGCAAATATTTAAAAAGTTGAAAGATATAAGATGCAATCAGGTGGGAGATTTTTGATTTATTTTTGACCTATTTTTATTTTATAGAATTGAAACTTTTTTAATAACATTTTTAAAAATGATTTGTCTCCCTTTTAGCAACAATATTAAGTTGCATCAATAGAAAGATTTAGCTATAATAAGATATTTTATATAATTTTGTAATAAGGTTATTAAATAACAAATTTAATTTTGTTTTTATATTTTATTATATTTTTCATATTTTATATAATTTTTCATATTTTATATAATTTTCATATTTTATATAATTTTTCATATTTTATATAATTTTTCATATTTTATATAATTTTTCATATTTTATATATATTTTCATATTTTATATAATTTATAATCGGATTAAAAAGTATGGATAAAGATATGAAAAATATTAAAATTTGCCAAAAACACGAAAATTTTGATTAATGTATTTCTAAGTTTTATAATTTAATTTATTTTTATAATTTATTATTGATTTCGACATTACCGTTTATTTATCTTTCTTGCATATTTAAAAACGTAAATTGTGAAATTTCTATCTAAAACTTGCAGAGTGATTAAAGTTTGTCCCTCAAGCACGTCAAAATGATGTCAGTGCAGCAGGAAGTCCTTACTATATTTATCAATAACTCTATTTAATTGTTTTCATTCACAAATTGTAATTTTAAAGTTATCTTTATTTGAATTTGAGCATAAATTTATGTTTTCAAATATTAATTAATCAACAATTTTCGCCTTTTATTCTTATCTTTTATTAATACTTTTTAATCCGATTATAACGGATTTCTAAAAATGGATTTCTCTTCGTTTGATATATCTCTTTAACAAAAACTGAATTTCTTTTCCTAATTGACACAGGCACAATCAATTTGGTCCAATGCATTTTGCCAAAAGCCGATTTTTATGCATTTTGCAAACCAGTGGCTAAAGTTACATTATATATACATGGAGAATTTGAGAATAAAAATGCACAGTAAAAACTCTTAATTTATTTGTAAAAACAAATAAATTGCATATTTTAAATAAAACTTTAGAATCTTATTATATTTAATTAGGGATTGTTAAGAGGGGGGATCAGCCAAAAATCCCCCCTGATTTTTGAAAATTGGCATTTATCCACCCCTAGCATTTGGTCCGAGAAAAGGTACTCCCCCTCGAGGTTTTTGCCGGCCGCCTTGGGCGGCCGGCAAATTTTTGGCGTTTTTTGCCCAAAATTAGGAAATTTTCCCTAAATTGGTGTTAAATCCGGTTTAAATTCAGTTAAATTAACTAAATTTAGTTTAAATTTAGTTAAATTAAGTAAAATTTTTTCACAAATATATAGGTTTTTTAAGCGTTTTTGAAAAAATCCCTCCCCTGATCCCCCCTAGGTTTTTAGCCAAAATTTTGGGGAAAATCTCCACCCTGATGCCCCCCTGGATCGGCCGACCTTCTCAATCCCTGTATTTAATATAGGTATATACAATAAGCATACCTGTAACTTTGCATTTAAAAAACAATATTTGATTATTTTTTAATTTTATATTCAAATCTAGGTTTCTGGAAATAATATATTATCTAAGTAAAAATATAAATTTACTTTCAAAAATGAAAGTAAATTTATATTAAATGATTTTTTGCTTTATGTACTGTATATTACTTTTTTCAAAAGTCTAATTTATATAAAAGCAAACTTAAAATGAAAAACAAAAACCAATTTAAGTGAAATAATATCAGTTGAAAAATTTTAAAGCATCTTAATTAGCTAGAACATTAAATTTTCAGATTATTTTTATTAACTTCAACTGTACTGGTAAAACTGTACTATATTTTGCTACTGAGTACATGTTAAATTTTTTAACTTTAAAATTTTAGTGTATTTTACCAGTTATTATTACAGTTAGCCCCGGTTAAGAACAACTCACCATGAGTGATCATTTATTGTTTACGGAGTTTCGATATAACATGTTATTTTTTGTAACCTTTAAAACAAATAAAAATTAAAGATATATGTTTTAGCCGCAACTGGGGGCGTTTAGGGGGATTTTATTATTTTATTTATTAGTAGGAAAATTAAGACATCAAAAAACAATAATCACTTTGGTCCAGCGGTGAAGCGCTCGACTTTCATACATTTGATCAGTGGTTCAATTCCACTAATATTAATATATTATTTTTTAATTTATTTTTTTATTATTTTAAATTACAGTTTAGATTTTGTTATTATTTAAATATAAAAAATAGACAAATAATATAAAATTACAGTTTATTATGATGTTTAATTATAATAAATAATATGAAATAAATATCTAAAATATTTATATTTTTAATTACAATTTAATTTGCAATAATCACAAAAAAGCTTTATTTTTATATTTTTTAAAACAAAAATAATATATACTTTATCAGTATGTATAATAATTAATTTTAACAATATATATTATTATATTAAATAAACAATTTAAACATTTTTATATATAAAATATTATTTACAAATATTTTAATATTAATAAAATAAATTTAACGATTTCTAAGAATATTATCTGTTTATTTTTAAAATAGTTATTTTATAAATTCAAAATTATTTTTTATTTAAATAAATAAAATATAATTACAAATTAATTACAAATTATAAATAATTTTAATATATTTAATATTTTTAATAAATTTAACAAACAAATTTAAAACAATTTTATAAATATTCTAAAATACAATATAAAAAAATTGAAAATAATTTGTAAAGTATCAATATCACTATTGCGTAAATAATTCAGAAATATTTAAATTTATATAATCTCATCATTTTGTTTAATTAAAATTTAAAGCTGTAATTAAAATTTATAATAACTCAAATATAAAATTGAAATATTATTTTAAAATTTA
>JAQFXP010001873.1:0-17260 GCA_034693685.1 Belba bartosi
AAATGTTTATATTTATAATCTTATTTAAATTTAAAATTTAATTTAATTTATTCCGGATAATTAGTTGTAACGCTTTATTTAAATTAAACTGTAATTTAAAATAAAATGAAAATTATCTCTAGAATACAAAAATATTCTTGTCATTTAGCTATTTTTTAAAATGATATGAGTAGTAAAAAAATATAAAAACAACAACCACTTTAACGCACCCAATGGGCGACATAATACAAATAACTATTTTGTTTATTATAATGTTTTAATATTATGCAATACTATATTTTTCTAATTAATTTATTATAATAACATATATAATATTAATTATAATTATAATAATTAGTATTATTTTTATCCAGATTTATAACGAGCTTATGAATATAAATATTTAATCTGAATTACCTTATTTTTATTTTTTTTTAATTTTGTTTTTGTATGTGTAATTGCTTTTTTGAGAAAAATAATAAAATTTAGTAAAAATTTGTTTGAAATATTTTCACATGTATTTACTGTCTAATTTAACGCAAAGTAACTATCCATTTATATTAATATTTAAACACTAATTAATTTTTAAACTTAACTATATTTACTTTACAGTTTACATTATTCTATTTATGCAATAGTATAATATTTATATGTATTTTGCGTGCAATAATTTTTTATTATTTTAATAAATTAAATGTTTTCTATTAATAATTTATTAAACGATAAATAACAATAAAATATTTTACAAAATATAATTTAATAAAAATTAATTTTGTTAAAATTATATATTACAAATAAAATTTGATGTAAATATTTATACAGAAGTATATTATAATTAATAAAAAATATTATAAAATTTAAATTTGATAATGATTTATAAATTAATGAATAAAAACTTATTAACAATTTAAACTTGTTAGTAATTAAAACTTGCTAAAACACACAAAACCTGTTATTAATAAAACAGAAATAGACTAGATTGTTAATAAAAAATTTTATGTTTTTTGTCGTTTATTAACAAAGAAAAACATAATTTTTTATATTAACAAGAAAATAAACATTTTTATTATTAGTTTTATTATATGAGAAATTAGTTTAATAAAAACGCAAAGTATCCGCTTCTTATCTTAGGGATGATAATTTATCAATAACCGTTTTTGGTTTGTTTTTATGTAATATTGACATTTCGATGAACACATTTATTTACCGTTTAATTTTGATGATATATTTTTCGGAAGTGCGACAAAAGTTGAGAGAAAAGATCAAATCTGTAACTGAATGCAAAATTCCATCCCATAAGTACAGAAGTCAATGCATTATGTTATGGCTTTCATAACAGAAACTATGCAATTAAAAACTATATTCTCAATTGGTGGCTTATGTAAAATTGTTGTTATAAGTAAAATCGGTACGTGTTGGTTTTTGTTTCTAGAAAATGTTATTAAATAAGTTTTAAATTAATATCTTTTATAGATATTATAAAAATTCTATTAATTTAGTAATTATTTTCTAAAAAACAATTATTCCATAAGATATTATAAATAATACATTTTATGTTAATTATAATTTTTTAATTAAAACTACAAATTTAAATAATCAAAAATCTACATTTACAGATAAATAAGCAATACGGGAAAACAACCATGTGTACGTTTTTAAAAACTATATACTGTACATCAGGATAAATAAAATTGTTTTATTGTTTTTAATGATAAGCTAAAAAGCTTTAAACTTAATTTTTTTTATCCATTAAACGTAAAAATTGTTAAAACAAAAATTATATAAATTATACTTTAAAAAATTATTAATTCATTTAGATAAACAACTTTAAAACAAAATTAATAATAAAGCTCGATTCTTTCCCATCCAATTTTAAAGTATAAATTTTACAAATGATATTTTTATAAATATTATTATAAAAATACTGTCTTAAAATTAATGTAAATATTATTAATAATATTAAATGTTAGAATTAATAAATAACATAAGATTTAAATTAATATCGTTAAATATTTTAATGGACCGAAAGAGCTTGAGTTTTAAATAAAATAAACTTAGAAATTAATTAATTACCGCTATGTATAATTATTCATTTAACTAAATTTTAAAAATAATATCTTAAAAGATGTGTTTTGTTGTAAAAAAAATAAATATTCAAATGTGATTAAAATATTAAAAGCAAAATTCAATTTTAAATTAAAAATAATTTTTATATAATAAAATTGTTAATTTTAACAATAAAACAACTTTTTTAAATTTATATTTTCAAACTTACTTTAAATGATTAGAAAATATTTAAAAAAAATTAAGATGTAGATTATTTTACAGTTTTAGTTAAAATATTTATAATAATCTGTTTTAAATTCAAATTACAGTTAATAAATAAAACACTTAATACAAAATTTTATATTTAAAATTTGCATTAAAATTCTATAGAATTTTGTTTGCAAAATTTATTAACAATATTATTTTTTATTTTATAATAATTTATATTTAAAGCATTAATATTTTAATTATTAAAATAAAAACATCAACCCTAATTTAATGTGCATTTGTAAAACTCACACTTTTTCCGAGAAAATTATATTAATTGTTTGTTTTTGTTTCACTTATTATTAAACCTCAAAAATTACATATATAATATTTTTTATATTTTTATGGTAATAATATGTTTTAACTAAATTTTAATCTTTGCAATTTTTAAAATAATTGTGTTAAAAAATGTAATCAATTTTTATTTAAATATAAATTATTATTTAAAGCATTTTGTATGTACCTGTATTTGATTTTACAACAACAACAAAATAATTGCATATAATTATTTTTCAAAAAAATATTTAGAATAAATATTGTTATATTTCTTTTACATATATTTTAGTTTAAATATTATTACGGTTTATTATAAAATTACAGTTTTAATAAATTTAAATTATTAATTAATATTTTAAAATATAATATTAATTTTACTATTTATACTTAAAAGAATTTATTGTTTATTATGTTAATTTATTTTTATTTTTATTAAAAAAAAACTTTATTAAATTATTGATTTTAAAAATTAATCTGTATTTGTTTAATAATTTAATATATAAAACTATGTGTTTAATTATTAAATAAAATTTGAAATATGTTAAACAATAACAAAAATTTTGAATTATAATTTTTTTTTTAAACGCAAGAGTTATTATCTAAATATGTAATTATAATCAATAAATATAGATAATTGATTTAAAATTTAAATACATTAATTCATTAATGTGTATTTTTAAATATTAATTAACATAATTTATTATATATTATATCATTAAGAAATTATTTATTTTTGATTTTGTTTGAATTGTAATAAAATAAATAATTTATAAAATAATATACAAGTTAACAAATAATAATTATTATGGCGTCATAACAACAAAAGATTACTAGATAAAATAAAATATATAAACTAATATTATTATTTTGGCGTAATTTCATATCAAATTATTTTATAAATTACAAATTAAAATAATATTTAAAACAATTTATTTGAAACAGTTTTTAGAATTAAAAAAAAATAATTGAACAAATAAATTAAAATTATTTGTTTTAATTTACATAAAAACTAAATTTTTATTATTTTTAATGATATGTTAACTATAAAATAATAGTTTTTGTATAAAAATATTTTAAAATGATAAAATTTAAAATGTTTAAGTTTATTTTAAGTGATAATTGTTTTTTCTTATATTTAAAATAATATTACAAAAGTTAATTACATTATATTTTAAATAAATAAATTTAACTAATAAAAAGTTAATAAAAAACAAGAGATTTAAATATATTTTTTTATAATTTATTTTTATTAGTATCTGTCAATTATTAAAAATTAAAAATATTAATTCATATATTATTATTTAACTTAAAAAAAATAAAACCTAACTTTTGCTCTTATAAATAGGTAGTAACTTATGTTGGTCGTAAACAGGGATTGTAAAGGTCGACCGGTAGAGGAATGATTTTCCCCCAAAATTTAGGATAAAAACTTAGGGGGGGGAATCAAAGGAGGTATTTTACCCAAAATTTAGGATAAAAACTTACGGGGGAATCAGGGAAGGGATTTTTTAAAAAACGCTCAAAAAACCTAAATATTTATGAGAAAATATATTGTATAAATCATTCAAATAAATTATAAATCTATTTTAAATGTCAAGTATTTTTTAAACCAATAGTCATTCATTATATGTATCTGCATTTTATTAATACAGTTTATAATTTTAAATAATTGTTTCAAAAATAGTGGTCATAATTGCACATTGAGTATTTTTGTTTTAATAGTTTAAACATTTAAATAATATTCAATTTGTAATGTATTGTAAATAAAAGCTCATATTGTATATTGGCTCTCATGTGCTTCGGACCACTTGAATGCAAAAATTAAGTTTTGATGTTATATATTAAAATAAATATTAAATTTAATTACTGTTTAAATAATAATATATAAACAAATTTGAATTATAAGTTATATATAATTTATAACTAAAAACGTCTAAAATTAAAATTTAGTAAAAATATAAATTAGCTATATTATTAGATTAATTAAAATAAAATTAAAATTTTTGGGGTGGGGCCTCACTTAAACAGTAAATTCGGTGTTTTAAATTTTATTAGTAAGTTTTTTATTAAAATATTAATTTAATATTTTTCAAAAACTTTTCAACGATTTCTATTTTGTTTGCTTGTTTGTTAGTTACAAAATTAAAAGTCTCTAAGTGTTTAATAACATTTTTTAAATTTTAATTTAAAACAGACGTTTGGCTAATTAAATTTAGGGTTCAGTCTGTGTATACAGTATTTTTATATTTTAATAACCGTGTTATAACTAAAAATTCCTAAAATTAATTATTAATAAAAATTTAAACTGGAAATTTTATTAGATTTATTAAAAAATAATTTAAAATTTTCAAATGGTACCCACTTAGGTATTAAATTTAGATTTTAGATTTTTTATTGGAAATCGTTTTTCAATTATTTGTATTTTTATTAATTTGTAAATTTTTATATAAAATTATATTTTAATTAATTTAATAATATGACTAATTTATTTTTATACTAGAATGTTAAAAAACTATTGTAACTGTAAAAGTATTTTATTTTCATGTAAATTATATTTAGTAAATATAGCTTATTTATGAATATTTATTTTTATTCTCATTTATAATCAAAATTATTTATGCATATTTTTGTTTAGTAGCATTTTTAATTGTTACCTTTATAGATTATATTTTTAAACCAAAAAAATAAATTTGAATAAAATTGGAAAAAATATATAATTTTCTAAAATATATTAACATATAATTTGTATAAATAAAACTGTATTATAAACTGAATTATAAACTGTATTATAAAATTAAATAATAATTCAAACATTTTTGAAAAAAAATTATATTTAACAGTGTGACGAAAATTGAGATTTTATGATTTACTAAATAATTATTTTTTAAAGAAAATTTAAGAAATTTGTAAACTTTAAATAATTTAAAATTTTTATTTTTTGACAGTTGCTTGTTAAAAACTTAATTTATTTTAATTTATTTTTGAATAAATAAATTCTGTTCGAATAAAATTTGTGCTTTATTCTAAATAGACCAAATTTATTTTAAATTAAATTTTATTTTAACCTAAACAAATAACTATATTCGGGATAGACTGCAGTAATTATTTTTAAAACTCAATGATTAAAATCTACTAATTTTATTTTAAAACTTAATTTTAGTTTTTAGAATTTGCAAGTATAACAGTGCTTAACATTGTTATTAAATTTTATGTTTTAAAGAATATATACTTAATTACAGGGATTCAGGAGGTCGGACGATCCAGGGAGGATCAGAGGAAGGATTTTTCAAAAAAATTTAACCAAAAACCTAGTAGGAATCAGGATAGGGAATTTATAAAAAAAAAACGCTCCAAAGACTCATATATTTATTATAAAATTTTTCTTAATTTAACTGGATTTAAACTGAATTTAACCCGGATTTATCACCAACTTTGGGAAAATTTCCTAATTTTGGGCAAAAAATCTTTCAAAAAGTCGAGGGGTGGTAACTTTTCGCGAACCAAATGCTAGAAAAAGATAAATCCCAATTTTAAAAATCAAGGGGAATTTTTGGCTGATCCCATCTTCTGAATGTCTGCTTAAATATTAATTTAATTATACATTTAATTATTAATATAATTTTTAAATTAAAAACAGTTTATAATATATTATAAAACAGTTATCAATTTAACTGTAAAATTAAAAAGATTTTACTGTATTTAAAAATTGTTTTATTTTAATATAGACATACAGTATTTCTAAACTGTATTTATTTACTTATATTTAAAGGATATCCGCTGTAATGTCGCTTAATAAAATTTAAATAAATTATATTTTTATTTTAACCAAAAAAATTTATTTTAACTTTTAGAAAATTAGAAATAATATTAATATTAACTTTAGTAAATTATTAAATCTATTAATTTTACTACAATTAGTAATTGCATTGTTATTAATATAAAATCAAGTGTTGTCTCAACCAAGAATCTCAAGACGACAGTTTGTAAATGAGAGAAGAATTTATTCTCGCAAGATACATTTATATTAAGCAATCGATATAAAAACAAAATTACTGTGACAAAATAAGACAAAATTGTTATAAATTACAATAAATTAATGTGAGTTACATTTAAGAGAGAAATGATAGATAAATTCAATTAAATGATGTTTTTATTTTTAAAATGTTTCTGAAAAATATTTTTAAAATATTTTATATTATAACTAGCATTAATATTTAAAAGTTAAGATAATAAAAAAAAATTTCAAATAAAAACAACCAAGTATGTTCAACTTGTATAAGTTACAAATATTGCATTTATAGACTTGTAGTACTGGTCAAAATTGCTCCTTGTCAAAATTTTAAAAAATAAAATTACACGTATCTAATTATTTTTAGCAATAAACAATTTGTATATTTTAAATTTTTTATAAGCATGGTAAATTTTTCTGTACAAATTTTAATGCGTCATAATTGACCGAGTTAAAATTTTCAAATTTCCTAAATATCGTTTGTGCTTTCCATTAATCCATAGTTGCAAAATATTTTTCAGGTTAATTTAATCAAGCGTATTTGAATAAATTGCGTTTAGGCTCCAAAGTTAATTTTGGCGAAGACTGTATATTAATATTATATATTTTATTAAAAATATTTAAATAAATAAATTTTTATTAATTATATGATTTATTTACATAATAATTATTAATTATCATGTTAACCACGAAATATTCTAAAAAATTGATTAAATCTATTGTTCAATTGGTACAAACCATTAGTGCAAATGACTTTTAGAGCATATTATTAGTGCGATAGTTATAATTTCTTCTATCATTCAATTGCTGTCGTCTCGAAGGCCTTCGTTGAGACATCACTTGTTTTGTGATTAGTATTAACGCAATTACTAATAGAATTGTAAATAATATTTTCTGAAAATGCATTACTGTTTTGAATTTACTCGCAATGTAAGTTTTATATAAATAATAAGATGTTTATTATAATTATATATTTATTAATAATATAATGTCGTTAATCTTTTAAAAATATCCTTACTAATTTTGTTAGTGTTTGTTTTTTATTATATTATAAAATTGTTTTAATGTAAAAATTATATTAATAATTAATTATTATATTTATATTTAAGTATATATTTTTTAAAATATAAAATTTAATAAATATGTTAAACAAAATAAATTTTATTTATTTTACCGTATTCCCTCGCATACATTTGCAGTGCCCATATAGAGTAAAGTAGTCTATTAGCTCTTATCTCCGGAATATACTGGCATGCCGTTAAAATTAAAAAATAAAATCAGTTTTATGAATGTTTCTAACATTAATACTTTTAATTATCTTAATCAATGTATGTGTGAATTATTTGTTCTTTGTTTTTATCAAAATAGTGTATGTATTACATACATAAATTAAATAAAAATTTTTAATTTTATTATATATTTATATAAACAAATTTCTTGAAGCAAAAAATGATATTTAAAAATATAAGCATAGTTTTCATAATATTATCAAAAACGGATAAAAATTTTTATTTTTGCTAAATTGTTCTAAATAATTACAGTTTGTAAATAACCAAACCCCTATTTAAAAAATATCTATAGTTATTTGTAGGTAAATTAAGTTTAAAATTTAACAAAACAATCTAACATAATTATTTAATTAATTTTTAATTTAAAATAGAGTATATATATTGATAAATCATTATTTATATAATTAAAAATGTAAGTTTGAAAATAATTTAGCTATATAATATTTTTAATTTAAAAAAATTTCAATTAAATATTTAAAAATATATAAAATTTAAAATTATTTTATTTTGTTTTATAATTTTGTAGTAATTATTATATGTTACATTATGATTAAATTTTATATTATGTTATAATTATTAAAAAAACAAATTTATTCAAAAAACTTTTAAAATTTTTAATATTAACAATTTGTTATGTTAAATTTATAACAAAATTCAAAATTTTCATAACAAATTATTCTGATTCAATTAAATATTTTGAATTCATTATGTATTTAACTATTAAATTAGTTATAAAAATAGCTGTAAAATATATTTTAAACTTCAAATACAAAACATTTTCATTACAAACATTTATCAATCTATTTGTATGTAATAATAATTTTAAAATTTATTATAAATATTTAATTTAAGAATTTCTGAAATCTAAAACATAATTAATCCGTTGATTTAATAATAGAACACAATAAAAATAAAATTTATTTATAATTATATCATTGTTACAAATCATATTGTGTAATTTTTAAATTAAAAAAAATATATTTTTAATATTATAATTTTGATTTATATTATAAGTTATGATAATATAAGAATTGATGCCAAAAGTATAAATATTTAAATAATTAAACTATAAAAATAAATAATTTAAACTTAATTACAGTTTAGAATATTTTTCTAATTTCAAACTGTAAAAGAAAATAAAAATTTAACATAAATTCTTAAACATCTGTTTTGTTCTTATATTGGACTTTAAAATGGATTATTCATACATTTAATTAATTAAACTAAATTTTACACTACATTAAGAAACATTTTATAATTTAAAGCAAACATCTCAAAAACAATTTTTTTTGTGACGGGAAATAATGTTTAAATTATATAAACATTATTTTCGTTTTATTAACAAAACGAATACTGAATTTTGTTTAATTTATTTAATGAAATTAAACAATCTACATACATATTGTCGAAACATATTTTGGAAAATAAAACTGCAAATTAAAAAATTATGAATAAAGTAAAAAACAATGCATTTGTAAAAAAAATTAGACATTGTTTACAATGTTTTATACAATTTATTTGATTTATTGCATCTTATAATAAAAAAAACTTATTAATAGATAATTATTTATAGAACTTAAAAATATAAGCATAAAATAATATTAGTTAGGTTTAGATAACTAATTAATATATCTTACAATGGTGTCCACGGCAGTTTAAATAATCACTATTATTTTTATAAACAAATTTTATCAAAGAAATAAATTTTTATATATAATCCCCAATGGAGGTGTTTAGGAAAATTTTTATTTAAATATATATTTTTACTTTTCATATTTACCAAATTAGTCATATTGTTTAAAACATTTAAAATATATATACATATTTTATTTAATTTTATGTTACAGTTAAATAAAATAATAAGATTCATTTAACATTATAAAATAACAGTTTATATATTATTATTTCAATTATAATTTTTTTTATAAAATTATTATTAATTATATATATTTAAATCTTCTCAAATAGACTGTGATTTAAATTTTAATGAAAATTGTGGTTAGAATTCAAATTTTTAATTTATTAAGTTTATTTTGTAACTATTATAAGTTACACAAATTATTAATTATAAACCCCCTTAAACACCCCAATTGGCGGACATAATATAAAAAATTGATTTGTTTGTTAGGAGCTGTTAAATATTATGTAAACTGCTGAGGGTACCAAAAATAAAATCATTGTTAGTTAGAATAATAGAAAATAAAATTTCCAGATTAAAACAAATCAAAAATTTTATTCGAACAGAATTATTTATTCAAAAATAAATTAATAAATAAAGTTTTTAACAAGAACTATCAAAATATAAAATTTTAAATGATTTAAAGTTTACAAATTCTTTAAATATTTATATTATATTAAAAATAATTATTTAGTATTTCATAAAATCTTAGTTTTCGTTACGCTTTTTAATATCAATTTTCTTCAAAAATGTTTAAATTATTATTTAATTTTATAATACAGTTTTATTTATACAAATTATATGTAGATATATTTTAGAAAATTATATGTTTATTCCAATTTTATTCAAATTTATTTTTTTGGGTTAAAAATATAATCAAAAAAGGTAACAATTAAGAAAGCTAATAAACAAAAATATGCATAAATAAGCCATATTTACTAAATAAAATTTACATAAAAATAAATTATTTTTACAGTTAAAATAGTTTTTTACCATTCTAGTAAAAATTTAAACTAGATATATTATTAAATTAATTAAAATATGATTTAGTATAAAAATTTACAAATTAATAAAAATACAAAGATTTGAAAAACAATTTACAATAAAAAATTTAAAATCGATATTTAATACCTAAAAAGGTCCCATTTTGAAATTTTTAATTATATTTTGATTATTAATAAAAATTTGAACTGGAAATTTTATTAGATTAATCAATTTTAGATATTTTCATATAACATTTTCATATTAATACAAATACTGTATACACACACTAAAACCTAGATTTGATTAGCCAAACGTTTGTTTTGAAATAAAATAAAATTGTTATCAAACTACTAAAAACTTTTAATTTTGTAACTAACAAACAAACAAAATACAAATCGTTGAAAAAATTTTGAAAAATATTAAATTTATATTTCAATAAAAAGCTTATTAATAAAATTTAAAACACTGAATTTACTGTTTAATTGGGGCCCCACTTCAAAAATTTTAACTTTATTTTAATTAATCTAATAATATAGCTAGTTTATATTTTTACTAATTTTTAATTTTAGAGGTTTTTAGTTATAATGCAAATTTGTTTATATATTATTATTTAAACAGTAATTAAATTTAATATTTATTTTAATATATAACATCAAAGCTTAATTTTTTCATTCAAGGGGTCCGGAGCACATGAGAGCAATTATACAATATGAGCTTTTATTTACAATACGTTACAAATTGAATTTTATTTAAATGCTTTAAACCATTAAAACATAAATACTCGATGTGTAATTATGACCACTATTTTTGAAATATATATTCAAAATTATAAACTGTATTAATAAAATGCAAATACATATAACGAATGACTATTGGGTTTAAAAATACTTGAAATTTAATATAGATTTTAATGATTTATTATAAAAAATTTAATATTTAGATTGACATTTAATATAATAATTTAATACATATATTACAGCTATGACCAGTTTAGCTGTAATAACAACCAAAGATTTTCTCTGATTGTTTCTGTAAGTTCATCTAATTTTCAAATTTTGTCTTTTTTAATATTTTTTTTAGACAGCACTGGATTTGTGGTTATATCAATACAATTAATAATAAAAATGCACTTAATAGATTAAATAATCTATTAAAATATATTTTATTATTAATTTAATTAAATGTAAAGTTATAGTTAAAATATATTAATAATAATTGAAATTTTATCAAGAAAACAGATATTCTATTTTTATTTTTATTATAATTAATTTTTTATAAAAAATTATATTTTAATACTTACATATAAATGTAATTTTCAAATTATTTTTTCTTTTAATTGTACTTTTTTTATATCAAAAATTAATTATTTAACAAAAAATTGTATAATTTGTATTAAGACTGTAACTTAAATTAATATAAATAATAAATTTTGATAAAATTATTAAAAATAAATGATTGGATCGATTATAAGTACAAAAAATCAAATTTTGTATTGGAATATATTTGGAATATTAGAATTTACAGCTATTTTCAAAACTAATTTAATTTATTTACAGATATGGTATTTATTACGAATTTAAAATAAAAAAGAATTAATGTTTAAAATGTTTAAATGTGTATTGTTACTTCTTAATTATAATCTTAAAAAATATTAAATTTAATTAAACAGAATAAAAAATTATTATAAAATTAGAAAAAATTAAATAAACATTTTTATTTTTTATTTTTTTTTAATATATAAATAGAAAATTTTCTAAATTAAAAATATTTTTTACCAAGATTACTTTTATGCTTTTATTTATTTTTAATTTCATTAATTATTATTTATTAAAAAACGTATTTTATTTTAAATTGCAATAAATCATATATATTATAAAATTTTGTAAATTGTATAATTTATCTACTCGAAATTTAAATGTCAAAACTATTTAAACCTCTCTCTACTTTTAATTATTTATTTAGTGTATTAGCTTTTAAAGCAGTAATATTTTTATACTTACCATGATTGCCGTTTACTTGTTAACAATTGAGAAAATTTTTAAATAATTTATTTGTAAATAAAATTTTAAAATTTTAAAAATGTATATAATTTATAAATTATTATTACGCAAATAGAATTTAAAATAGTTCATTGGTTCCTCAATTCCTCAATAGTTTATTAAAAGTAATCTCAATACTTAAATAAGTTATAAATTTTTTTATTTTCGTTTATATTATACAAACATAACACAAATTCTACAAACATTATAATAATTATCTGATAAATAATAAAATAGATCCAGCAATAATTAACTTTTAAAAAGAATTTTATATTGCTTTTTTTAATGTTTACAAAATAAATATTATATGTTTATTTTGTTACCAGTAAAATTATTTTAAACGTTATTATAACCAGGAATTTTGGTTTTCGGCCCAAAATAGCAATATTCTCCCAATTAAACTCCCGGAACAATCTTAATTTAAATCAAATCATAGTTTTAAACTTAACTTAAATCAAATCATATTTTTAAATCTTTAACTTGATAATTATATGTTTAATATTTTAATCTTTAAACTTATAACAATTATAAATTTTATCAAGTTTATATTTTGCATATGGAAAATTAATTATATGGCATTTGAGTTATGAGCGGGTTATAAACAGAAATGGCTATGCAATTGAAAATTAGTTTATTTAAAAAGCATTAATTAGATAAACTAATGTTTAGATGTAGTGTTTTGTTTGAGACAGAAATTGGGTTTAGATAGATTAGGTATATTAAAAAACAAGAAAGAGGAAAGAGAACTAGTTACTCTAAAAAGTAATAATTAAACTAATTTAAGTGCTAAAATATTTTAGTTTAAAATTTAATTATAAAATATAAGAAAATATAAAATTTTAATTTTAAAGTAGAAATCTCTTATATTGAGTGATATTTAATTGCTTTTGCATTAAAATAAAGCATAAAATTTTTGTTAGTTAAATTGGTATAAAATTAAATAAATTTGATGCAATTACTTCAAAAATATTTAATAAATTAGTTTAAGATTAAAAAATACAATAAAATTAATAATTTTTTAATATAAATTTAATTTTCATTAAAAATTAAATATACGGTTTAAATTACATATTTCAGTACCATTCTTGTACAATAATTATTGTTTCTTATACTATTTTTAAAGGATATACATTTTTTGCCAAAATTAACTCCGAAGCCTAAACGCAATTTATTCAAAGATGCTTGGTCAAATTGAACTAAAAATTATAGATTAATTGGAGGCACAAACTTTATTTAGGAAATTAAAATATTTTAACTTGTTCAATTATGAGACAATACAATCTGTACAGAAAAATATACCGTGGTTATAAAAAATTTAAAATATACAAATTGTTTATTGCTAATTATAAATAGATACGTGCAATTTTAAGTTTTAAAATGTTGACAAGGAGCAATTTTGACCAGTACTAAAAAGTTAAAAATGCAATACTTGTAACTCATACAATCTGAACAACCTTGTTTGTTTTTATTTAAAATTTATTTATTATCTTAACTTTTGAATATTAATGCTAATTGTAATATAAAATATTTTAAAAATATTTATTATTAATAGAAACATTTCAAAAATAAAAATAAATTATTGTAACAAAATAAAACATTACTGTTATAAATTACAATAAATTAATGTGAGTTACATTTAAAATGAAAATGATAAAGCAATTTAATTAAAAATGTGTTTTTATTTTTAAAAAGTTTCAAGTAAATAAATTGTAATTTTAGTATTAAGTAATAATAATTAATAAAAATATTTTGTATACATAATCGGATAATTTTATAAAAACTTACTAGTTACATGGACTACCTTATAATACCTACAATTATTTATAAATAATTTGAAAATATTGCATTTAATAAATTTAATAAATATTTTATTTCTACAGATATTTTATAAAAATATTATTTGTATACTTTATAATTAAAAATTTAAGTTTTTAAAATCAATTAATCATTATTTATTTTGTTTTTAATTTGTTTTAAATAATTTAATTAAATGTGACTAATTAAGCTACAATTTGATATTCATTTAGCAGTTGAGATCAGTTCAGGTGCAGCACGGGTATGCAGACAAGGTCAGACACAAATAAGACACAAATAGAAAGACAAAGTCTTTTATTTAAAATCAAAAGTAAGATAAAAACTGTTACAAAAATAGAACTAAATCAGAGAATCGAAAGAAAAACGAATAAAACAGAAATCAAATTAAAATAACAATTCAAACGAAATCATGTTAGAAAGCGCGCGAAAACTCTCAGTCCCAGGCCACTAAACGACTAAAAGTGGAGGAGTTACCTTTTCGCGGACCAAATGCTAGGGGGGGGGTATAAAGGCTAATTTTCAAAATCAGGGGAGATTTTTGGCTGATCTCCTTCTTAACAATGGCTGGTCGTAAGTGACTTTAAAAATTGTTACCAAGCACCTAGAAACTTTTAATTTTGTAACTAACAAACAAACAAAAAAAATACAAATCTTTAAAAAGTTTTTGAAAAATATTAAATTAATATTTCAATAAAAAACTTATTAATAAAATTTAAAACACTAATTTACTGTTTAAGTGGGGCTCCACCACAAAAATTTTAATTATATTTTAATTAATCTAATAATATGGCTAGTTTATATTTTTACTAATTTTCAATTTTAGACGTTTTTAGTTATAATGCAAATTTGTTTATTTATTATTATTTAAATCGTAATTAAATTTAATATTTATTTTAATATATAACATCAAAGCTTAATTATTTCATTCATGTGATCCAAAACACATGAAAGGAATTATACATTATTAGCTTTTATTTACAATACGTTACAAATTGAATTTTATTTAAATGCTTTAAACTATTAAAATAAAAATACTCAATGTGCAATTATGACCACTATTTTTGAAATAGCTATTTAAAATTATAAATTTTATTAATAAAATGCAGATACATATAACGAATGACTATTGGTTTTAAAAATCCCTGATTTTAAAATAGATTTTAATGATTTATCATATAAAATTTAATATTTAAATTGACATTTAATACATTTTATACAGCTATGACCAAATATTAACATTTGTAACATAACTTACAATGAATTAATTTATTGTGTCGACGGCAATTTAATTATTAATTATTATTTTTAATAACTTTTATTAACAAACAATTTAATATTTTGTATTATAGCCCCAACTGGAGGCGTTTAGGGGGATTTTTTATTTAAATAATTTTAATATGTTTAATTTTAGAAAAATTAGATAATTTATTTTAAACATTTGAAATCTAGACATAATTTTTATTTAATTTTAAATTACAGCTAAACCAAAAAGTGACAATTATATATAATTACTAAATTTTTCTATAAAGTTACAATTTATAACTTACTAATAAAAACTGTAAAGTTTTAGAATAAAATTAAATATATATATTTAATATTTTTATAGTATACTGTAACTTAAAATTTATATAATAAGTTTAATAATATAATAATCTGAATATTTAAAATTTTTAACAGTAATTTAAATTAATTAAAAATATATATATATATATAAATTACAATAATTTTATTTTTAATTCCCACGGCAAATTAAAAAATAATAATTATTTTTAAAAAACATTTCATAATAAACATAATAGTTACTTACAATATAACCGCCACTGGAAGCGCTTTTGTTTATTTTTTAACTTTTGTTTTAAGAAAAAATAAATAATTTATATATATTTAAAACATTTGAAATTCAAACACAAATTTGAGTTTGTATTCAATTACATCTTAATGAAGATATGACAAATAGATATAATTAATAAATTCTGTTTATAAAATTAGTTTATAATCTAATAACTGTAATCTTACTGAATAAATTTATAAATTATAAATATTTTAATTTTTGAAAATTTACTGTAATTTAAAATTTACTAAAATTTGAGTCTAAAATTCAAAAGTTTTATTCAAATAAACTAATTTTTCATATAGTATAAAGAGTTTAAAATTTCAGACAAAAGACCCCCTAAACGCCCTCAGTGCACTAAAAATAAAATCATTATTAGTAAAGTAATATAAAATTTACAAGCTTTACTTTATTTTTAAAATGTAATAAATTTTTAAATTAAAAAATACACCAGTTTTAACTAGTAAATCGAATTTGGTAAATTACCCATTTGTAAATTTTGAATTAAAAAAACAATAATTTAAGTTTAAATAAATTTGTTTTAAAGTTTTATACTAAAAATGATATTTATTTTGTAGTTTAATTTAAAGCAAAACTAAAATAAAACATAAAATATAAATATTTTATTAATTGCCTAAAATTTTGTTAAAAATTATATTAATTTATAGAATATTATCAAAATTTATTTATGTATTAATTGTTTTAATATTATTCAATATTATATTTTTCTAATTAATTTATTACAATAACATACTTAATATTAATTATAATTATAATAATTAATATTATTTTTATCCAGATTTATAACGATCTTATGAATATAAATATTTAATCTGAGTTAGACTATTTTTTTTATATTTTTTTTGTATGTGTAATTACGTTTTTGAGAAAAATAACAAAATTCAGTAAGAATTTTTTTAAAAATATTTTCATATGTATTTACTGTCTAATATTAATATAATAATCAGTTGTGTGCTTTTTCATTTTGGGTTTTAAATAACTGATCCGTACTCATTGGCAAAAATCAGTTTGATACTATATAGAGTA
>JAQFXP010001874.1:0-17259 GCA_034693685.1 Belba bartosi
AGATCTTCTCTGAACTGAATTAATGTTATGATTGTCTGTCGTAAGACATAAACCAATTCTAAACAAATGAGTTTCCATTGATTTTATTATCAATTCATCTGGCAAAATGTTTTTATTATTTAAACTATTCATTTTAATGTTTTATTTAAAACTAAAATTTTAAATAGCAAATGAATTATATATTTAACTTAAATAATCAATAAAACATTATGCTTAATATGTGAAACAAGTAATAAAAATAAAAAACATAGAAAATATAAAATTATTATATTTTAAGGAACAACATAATTAAGATAAGTTCAATATTCAATAGAAAAAAGACTTTATTTATATTAAAAATATTATAATTTTGTTTTCCAGAATGATGTTTTCTAATGTTTATTCTAATATAATTATCATTTTATAAATAATATTTAATTAAAAAAATAATATTAATAATTGATATATTTAGCTTTTTAAATATTGTACTTTTAATTAATATAGTCAAAGTTGTCTACTGTGTAGTCGTCTGTTGTGTATAGCCGTATAGTGTGTACAATAAATAATGATTTGGCGGACACGCTATACTACGAAATGTTAAAAACATTGTGTGTTGTAAATTCCCGAGTTGTGTATAGCTCTCTATTTTGTATAATTTTTCTAGCACGTACTAGCATTTTTAATTGTGTTTTGTGTATAAATTTTAAAATTTATATAAAATTTTAATATATTTTAAAATTAATTTATTAAAAATATAAAATAAAATATGATAAATATTTATAAATAAAATATTATTTTAAATATTTTATTTTAACACATATTATTAAAAAAAATTTGTTTAAGTGACAAAAACAACGAAAAGAAATGCTTTATAATTTTTGCTGTTGTCGGATATATAGCACTATGCAATTACACTACTGAAAAAATAAGTCTTGACTTTACAGGGGCTACGATCGGGCACATATTAATTCTTTATATATCTATAGCACTATTAGCACTAAAGTACACAGAATTAATATGTATGTTGTCTGATATTATAATAAATAAATTGAGTTAATTAAAACAGTTGATAATTTTGATATAACTTTCATTGTCTTAATTAAATAATTAATAATTTTTATTTTTATATAATAACATAAAATATAAAATTAAAAAATTTGAAATATATATACAGTAGACAATGAATTATATGAACTTGTTTGTTTTTGGAAAATAGTTCATAACATCTACACTGGTGGTCAAATATCTTTATACAATTAAAAATTTATATATAATTATTAGATAACTTTGTAGACAATCCAAGAAATGTCATGAAATTATAAAAATTAATAAATTTATGACTGTATTTTAAGTCAAAAAAAGTTTTGTTTTAAAAATTAATGTAATTTTTAATTTAAGTCAATTTTTGTCACATTAGAAATAGACAAAAGTCTTTTGACAATTAGTTATTAAATTTAAATTAATTGTTTACTAATAATGAAATGGCAAAATTAAACAAACAAAAGAAGTAAGTTTTAGAAAAACATTTAAATAAACAAACATAAATTTAAAATTTTTTATAAATTAAAAGTTCACAAAATCGAGTCAATTACTACTTAAGTTCGACCGAAAGGCTCGATATTCTTTGTCAACTTAAAGACGGAGAAGAAGCAGCCGCAATAGCGAAGAAATATCATATACACAGACAAACAGTGTATGCGATTAGAGATAAAGCCAATAAGTTTGGCACTACTGAAAACTGGCCGCGAAGCAACCGACCGCGCAAAACGAGTCGCAGAGAAGACGCGCAAATATATTTGTTTTCAATCAGATCCCCGAAAAAGATACCAAAATTAATCAAATCAGACCTCGATTTAGACAAAGCCGTTGGACTGTTCGACGCGGAATGAATGAAAGAGGTTTAATGCCACGCATATCGGCGGCCGTATCCTATATATCAGAGAATAATCGGAAAAAGCCGCTGACGTTTGCAAAAAAAATGTCCGAACGACCATTTTTTCGGTGGAAACGTGTCATTTGGTCTGACGAGAAAAAGTTTGAATTAATGCACGCCAAACGACGTGTCATTGTAAACCGAAGGCCTGGGCAGCGCTATAAAATCGAATTTACAAAACCGACAGTAAAGGGTGAAGGTGGATCTCTTATGCTTTGGGGTTGTTTTAGTCATAATGGCGTCGGGGCCTTAGAATCTCTGGAGGGGATTGTCAACCAACACAAATATAGATCGGTTTTAGAAGACAATCTTTAATATATTGCACATTTGATGGGGTTAGGGGAAAGATATGTCTTTCAACAAGAATTGTGTAGAATACACTTCGCGCCGGCGGTCAGGGATTTCTTTTTTGAAAATCAAATCGATGTTATGGAATGGGTTGCGCAAAGTCCAGACTTTAATCCCATAGAAAATTTGTGGGCTTATCTTGACGCCAGGGTCCCTAACAACGAGCGCTGCAATAAACCCCGGGTTTTGGCCTCACTCCAGAAAACATGGATTGAAATTCCATTAGATTATTTACAAAATCTAGTCAAGTCTGTTCCAAATCGGCTTAGAAAGGCCATTGATTGCCGTGGAAATGCAACCGGTTATTAAAATGCAATTTAAATAAATAATTTTTAATTTTTAAAAATTATCACAACTTAATCAAAAGACTTTTGTCTAGCATATAATTTGATTTTTTTGTTTAAACTTTTTTAATTAAAGCTAATTTGTAATTTTTTTATATTTAATTACATAATTAATAATTAATTTTGAGAGTAAATTGGATTAATTCAACTTTTAATTATAACTTCAATCTAAGATTGCTAATTTTTGCAAATTTTCTATTAGTCAAAAGACTTTTGTCCATCACCTTATTAGTTTATAAGAACGATTATACTTGATAATGAGTCTTATTATTAAAGCAATCCAAACGTCTAAAAAAATTATATGCTCGGAAAAAGTCGGGAGTATCTCGGATATCGAGAAGAATTAAATTTAAACTTTATTAATTTTATATACAATTATAAAGATTACAAATTTTATCGAATTTAATTAAATACAATTAAAAATAAAAAATTCAATTATAAAAAATTATTATAATAAATAAATATTTTATGACATTATTTTCTAAAAATTCATTCCTATTATCTGATAAAAAAGTTTTAAGTTTTGAAAATCATCTCTCCACTTTAACTGTTGTGAGTGGTGCATAATTATAATTTATATTTGTTAATTTTGTAAATTTAGTTAAATCTGGATTTTTGTTTAAACTCTGTTTTAGTTTTTCTTTAAAAATTCCATTTAAATTAAAGTAAATATTTCTAATAATAATCGCAATTAAAATCCAAATAATAGTTATTTTCGCATTTAATAACTTTAGACAAAACAATATTATTTTCACTATATATAGATTTAATTAAATGTTTTTAAATTACAATTGAAATCCAAATAATAATTATTTTTGCATTCAATCACTTTAGACAAAACATTACTTAAATTCAATGTATTAATAATTTTATTTTATATGAAAGACAAATGATAAAACTTATTGCTTATCATATCATATGACTTTTGGTAAGTGTTTGTAAACGACCGGTTAGTAGTATAAGTTTAATCAATATTTTGTGTTTAATTTTTAAAAAAAGTTTTTAATTAAATTTCAAACTTTATCAAAATCAGGAATCGAGAAGGCCGGCCGATCCAGGGGAGATCAGGGGAGGAATTTTTTTTCAAAATTTTGGCCAAAAACGTATGGGGAGAACAGGAAGGGGATTTTTCCAAAAGAGCTCAAAAACCCATATATTTATGAAAAAATTTTTTCCAAATTAACTGGATTTAAACCGGATTTAGCACCAATTTAGAGAAGATTTTCTAATTTTGGGCAAAAAACCCAAAAAATTTGCCGCCCGCTATCGGTAGCGGGCAAAACGTCGAAGGGTTACCATTTCTCGGATCAAATGCTAGGGGGAGAGAGATAAATCCAAATTTTTAAAATCAGGGGGGATTTTTACCTGATCAACCCCTTCTCGATCCCTGATCAAAATATAAATAAATAACTTAACTTAAATCACGGCCAGCATTGTTCTGCAATGATTGCTTTTAAATATCGTATATGTAAAGAAATCTAGTTTATTTGAAAACGTAGTGCATTCAGACATACTGACGGATTATCGACGCAAAGTGAGTGAACAACAAAAACGTAATATACAAGTGATACAAGCTATTTGGTTGATTAAAGCTAGCATCTAAAACTCAAATTATATTTGCTAAAATTTAGATATATTATATATGTTAGATTTTTGGTCAGCTGGTTTTAACTTGAATTATTAAAAATAAAACAAACTTAAACACTATTACAATTATTATAAATTTTTTCAAAAGTTTTGATTTGTATTGTTAAAATTTATTTTACAGTAATTTAATTGATATCAAAATAATTATTGTTTATTATTTAAATCTGATAAAAATTGTTTTGTAACTAAATTAATGTATTTTAATAAATTTTTGTTTTTTTAATAAATTTTTATTATTTTAACCCACTATACGTTTAATATTTACAGTATTTGTGAAAATTATCATTATATAAAACCCCGTCCTAGGTCAATTTTTTAAAACATATAATCACCAATGTCTTTAATCACAGCCTTGATTTTAAGATGTTAGGATTAAAGGAAAAGAGTTAATCAGCAAATCTAAAATTGGCAACGGCAAATATGAGTCAGCTACAATATCTGATTATAAGTCTAATAGTATAAATCAGACATTCAGAAAGGGGGGGGGGGAATCAGCCAAAAATTCCTCATAACTTTGAAAATTGGGATTTATTCCCCCCCCCCCTAGCATTTTGTCCGCGAAAAGGTACGGCAAAATTTTTGAGTTTGTTGACCAAAATTAGGAAAATTTTCTTAAATTGGTGCTGAATCCGGTTTAAATCCAGTTAATTTAACTAAATTTAGTTTAAATCCAGTTAAATTAGGAAAAGTTTCATCATAAATATATGGGTCTTTGAGCGTTGTTTAAAAAAATTTTCCCCTGATTCCCCCCTAGGTTTTTGACCAATAATTTTGGAAAAATTCCCCCTCTAATCCCCCTCCCCCTAAATCGTCCAACCTTCTGAATCTCTGGTATAAATCTTGTATAATATTTAATAAAAGTTTATTATTTTATTTGTCTATAAAGTACTACCTAGAGAAAAAATAAATACCCGTTAGATAATTAAATTTATTTTAAGTAAATTTATTTAGTATATATAAATTAATATTTATTTTGAATTAGCACATAAACTCCTGTTTAAGCGTTAAAATTTATGGTTTAATTAATTCAATTTATTTTATCATTTACAATCTAAATTTATTAATTTTTAAAAATTTAATATTCTATTACATTACATTAATTTGTTTTATTTAATTTAATTTATTTTGTAAAACATTATTTAACTAAAATAACAATTTTTAATAAGCTTAGGCAATACTAATCAAAATTTACATATATTTGAAGAGTACTTTATTCTTCTAATTATCGAGTACGTTTAATAATTTTGCAAAATAAGAGAGACAAATATGCCAGAATCTGTTGAAAATATAAAATATTTTATAAAAATATATTTTAATTATTAAACTATAAATATTAATAAATGAATACTTCATAACATTTAAACGAATTAATAGTAAATAATTTCCAACACGAAAAGCCAACTCTTTTTACTGTTAATCTCTCAGTTAATGATTGTACCTGATAAAAAATATTGTTAAATTTAATAATTTAATAAACTTATATTTACTTTTAACTTAATTATTAAATTGTTTTTTGATATGCATTTAAATTTAAAATATCTATCAATAAATAATTGTATTAATAGTTTAAGTGTTTTATTCGCTTCGGTATTGACTGAAGAAGCGGTGAATATAACGAATAAAAAAATTGAAAAAACGGTAAAAAATGCATAAATCCAAATTAGTTTTATAATAAAATGCATTGGTACAAATATAACAATATTCAATACAAATATAGTAACGCTTCCGATACTAATCCAAAAAAATAACAAATATTTAGACCAATAACTGGTATTGTATTCATTGATTTCCATATATAATGTGTTAATTGAATTAATTATGTTTAAAATTTTTGTATTTATTTTTACATTATTAATTGAATAATTGATAAATCTAATTTTAATTTTTAAATAATTGCATAAAATATAAAAATAGAAAACTTGAAAACTAAATATATTAATACAATTATGTGCAAATAGAGAATAAATGAGTGCATTTGGAATTCCCAGAAATATAATTTCATTAATCGAATTATTTTTAATATATGGAAATAACATCAATACAAATGCCATTAATGGAGTAATTAAATCTGAGTTTAATTTAATTATTTTAAAAATAATTTTTGTTTTATTAATTAATTTTCTGATTTGTTGTTCGTCTTCGAGATCTATACTTGTAGGCGAACGCAAACCCGACATCATTTTAAACACTGCAAGAAATGTCGGTTTTATACCATTTCTATAGTTATAATAATACACTATTTGGGAACAAATGCATTCAAATATTAATAGATTTATACCAATATTAAAATAAAGTTTAATTTTGAAAAAATGTTAAAAATCGCCTAAAATATTTAATAAAAATAAATTTTCATTATATGTTAATAAAACAATTAAATGTTTAACAAAATTAGTTATTAATACAATAAACACAACAATAGGTTTGTGTAATAGAGATCTTCTCTGAACTGAATTAATGTTATGATTGTCTGTCGTAAGACATAAACCAATTCTAAACAAATGAGTTTCCACTGATTTTATTACTATTTTATCTGGCAATATTTTATCACATTTGATAGATTTCATGTTAAAATTGTTATTAAAAAATTTATGGATATATTTATTACAATAACTAAATATAAAACTATTTATAACTTATTGCTATAGAATTATCAATATAAGCATAAATTATTACAAAAATAAAAAAAATTTAATTTATTACATAATATTAATATATTAATTATTGGTTTAATTTACATTAATTATAAAAGTAGTAATTAATTTTATTTATAAAATTAATATCAGTCTACTTGAATAATTGGCATAATTTTTATTCTAAATACAGTATTTAATTAAATTTAATATTTATTTTATTTAGCACAATATTGATTATTTTTAGCTATTATATAAAATTAAATATTTTACATTTTTTTATATATGAATATTAAAATTAATTAATATAAACTTAACTATAAATAAACTCAGAATCTTAAGTAACTGTAAAGTAAATAGCTAACTCTGAGTTGTAACTTATTATGTGCCCCCGGTTTGAGATGGTGTTTGTTAAAAAAGATATTTTATGTTTAAAGATTTAATCTCTTATAAAAAAATTTCCAAATAAAGCTAAATGATAATATGTTTTCAATATTTGTTCTGCATAATTTGAAGCTTATATTGTTTTTTAGTCCAATATTTCATTCATTAAAAAATAAACTAAATTAAAAACTCTATAGTGTTCGAGAACTGAATAATAATTTTAAGAAAGTTATCGATAATCAGAATAATAAAAAACTTTATATCTATTCAACCAATGAATCGATTGTCGGCGCACTGCTCAGTGCACTGGACATTGTAACTGAAAATTTCATCAGAAAAATAATTTTAATTATTTCGTTCGATTCTTTAATTTAAATAAAGTCGAAATCAATACGAATTTCCGCAATCTCTCAATTGGACTGATTGTGCAAATCTGACCGACTGTCCGCTCAATCAGTATTTTAATTCTACCCAACATTTACTTTATGATGATTTTAATAACGAATGCAAATAAAAAATAAAATTTATTTTTAATTTTCTTTTTATTATTATATTTATAAATTTAATAAAAATTTTTAATTTGTATAATATTTTTATAATTATTTTAACTATAAATTAATAATTTTTATCTAAATTAATATTTGCTTATGCTTACTTAATCTGTTAGTAAATTAATTAAAAATTGTTTAATTAGAACGGAGTTGCCGAAATATAGACTTTTATTTCCCCTTTTTACAATAAATTAATGTACTAGCTGGGTGAACTTTTTCTACTGTATACGTAGTTAAAATGATAATTCATTAAATTCATGTAAAATAAAACATAATTTTTAAAATTTATTTTAAATGTATGATCTTGATATTCAGATGTGGCCACATTTCATAGTTCAAAAGATTTGATTAAGACTTTAACTGTTTACTAAACATACAAAAACAGTATATTTTCAGTGACCTGAGACTAAAAATTTTTCTTTTTTTAAGTCATGCCCGGGGGCTTCTCCCTGCACAACCGGGGGTTTTAACCCATTCAGGAATCATCACTTCACCGTCAGGTATGGTAACTCTGGATAATGGTCACAGTTTTAAGAGCACACCTAAACGCTCCGTATAGTAGTTTGTGGCTAAACCGGTCGTACACTACCAATTAACGGCGCTTTGTAAGCAGCCGATGGTCGTCTTGCCCCACCAAGCCCTATTTAACTTATAAAAAGAAAATTAGCTCGGACGAGTTTTGAACTCACTAATTGTTTGTTAAGTCAGACTTAACTGCATTCAGACGCATTAGACCACTACGCCAGCCTGCCAGGTTTTATCTTAAGAAAAAAATATATAACTACAGTCTATACCGCTAAACATCTTAGCTATAAATAAAATGCTATTTGAAGGTTGCGTTATCTATTAGTTCTCATGGCTTTCATTATATCAATTTTATATAGCAATAATATATAACTTCGGTAAACAAGCAAGACCAATTATTCTCTACATTATTTTTATAACGATAAATTTTTAAAAATGTTATAAATATTAAAAGTTAAAACTCTATTTCTATTTAGAAAAAATTCAAATTTTGAAATGTCAAATAATTTAATAAATTATTTATTTATCAAAAGTTTTTATTATATTTAATTTTAATCTAGAACATTTAATTTATATTAAATGAGAATATAGAAAGTTTAATCAAAATTGTGGTAAACCAAACAATTCTGGTTTAAACTCTAATAATGAGTTTATTGTTAGAGTTGGTTTAGCCATATCTCGGGAATCAAGTCTAGGGTCGGGAACCCAAACGGCTTGACAACCGGCAGATATACCTGCGCTCACACCCGCCGGTGCGTCTTCGAACACCAATACATTGGCCTTTGATTCGGGTTTTTTCACAAACCTATCGGCGCCCAAGATATAGCACTGGGGGTCGGGTTTTCCACGTTTTACCTCCGGGTCGTCCGAAGCGATCAAAATGTGTTCAAATAGTTTGAAAAACTCTTTCAAGTGTTTGGTATTTATCTCAAACATATTCCTTGCACTGGACGTGACGACAGCCATAGGTATGTTATGTTTGTGTAAGTGTAGTACCAGTGCTTCGGCACCCGGCATAAGTGGCACGTTATTGAATACTTTGATGTACTCTTGCATTATTAGTTCAATGTACTGCTCGACCGTTAACGGCAATTCCAGTTCAGTTATTAGTAGTTTGGCCACATCTAAATCCGTTCGACCAATTGTTTTCACTACAGTTTAGATATTTTTAATATTAATTTTTAGTATGGACTCAGGCGGCGATCAGGGATATAATTTTTTTTAAAACGAACAAAGCATTTTACATTTTACTAAATTAGGTTGGAATTTTTACCTGCTTCCTACTTTTTAATTTGGAAAATTTAGCTATTTATTAATTTTAGTACAAGTTAATTTATTCAAATTACAAAGTTAAACTAAATAAATAAAGTATTAATTTGTAATGCTTGTTAGGTTTTAATTGTTTAATCATTTAATTACATTTAATAATTTGTATTTTTTTATTTAGTTTTTGAAAATTTATAAATAATATGACGAAAATTTTTTTGACTTACTCTCCAATTCAAATGAATATGTCTTTCCATACCGTTGGGTCAAATTATTGATAGCTTTTCCATATCGGGTCGCAGTGTCTATGCAATCAAATTAGGTTTAAATCTATTGTTTGTTAAAAATATTTGTAAAATTGAGCCAATGCTTACCCAATAGCAGTCCGTCCATATCGAAGAGAACATGCGTTACAGTTGTGAACTGTTTTGCTGTCATTGCTATTCAATTAGGAATTTCTAATATTCTGTACTTTCAAAACAATTAGTGAAATATAAATAAATTATGTTTAGACTTTTTAAAAATAATTTTACAATATTGTATGCAAAACACTTAATATTAATTTTATCAAGCTCATATAATAATATTAGAGTAAAAATAATTTATTACATACTACTACTCAAAATATATTTGATACCTGTATACTGAGTATATATATACAGTATAGCCTTGATGCAGTATTACAGTAATAGTAACTGTAAGCTATTTGAAGGACGCTATTAATAGTTGGTAGTAGTAATATTTAAATGGCTTTATAGTATACCGTTTATACTGTATTATCAAGAATGTATTGATAATAAATATAGCAGTTAAATAAATTTTGATAAATTATTTTTTGCAAAACAATTAAAAATATTTAGAAAACTTAATTACCAACTAAACTGTGCTGTTTACATAATTACTAAATTAATTTTATTTAAAACATTCTTATTTGTTACTGGAAGTGTTAAAATAATAACATTAAGATTAAATAACTTAATAAGTAAAAAATTATTTTTTTTAAATTTTAATATTTTAAGATCTCTTGTTGAAGATAAAATTTAAAAGTTACCAAAAATTAAAAATTTGTTTAAAATTATTAAAATAAAAATAAACGGAATCTTTATGTTTAAATTAATTAAAAATGTATAAAATAAATTGTATTTATTGATTAAAATCTATTTCACTAAAACAAGTCGACAGCATTTAATTTCTAACTATAATTATATCAACATTAATTATAAATTTTAAATTTTATTTGTTTTTTATTATATAAATTTTACTTTCATTAAATAAAACTATATTATTTTATATAAAACAGTATTATCGACATTCTTAGTTAATATAATTAAACATTGTTTATTTTTTGATTTATAAAAAATTTTCGGATTGTTTGATATTAATTATTTTGCGAACAGTATTTATATAAAAAACAAATATATTAATATATTCCACAATAAATAGAAGAAATGCAGCCAAACATCCGAATGAGTATTGTTTGAATGCAATCAATAATTGCATTATATTTAATGCTTTAGTGCTTTCATTAGATTTATCTGAATTATTATATTCATGTTTAGTCGGATTTTGAAATATATTTTCAATCCAATAATCAATTAAACCAGCTTTTATCATATCAGAAATTCTGTGCATTAACAAGCTCAATTATTAAAATATAATTATTAAAAATTTACGAAAATAATTGTTACTTACATTCGGTTAAATTGTTGTTTAAATCTAAACTCTTTTTGCATAACAATTGCAATAAAATCCATAAAAAATATTGAATCAAAACTGAGCGGGGGCAATGTTTGCTGAATGTTCCTTGCATAATTTATATATCTTAATGTCATTCTATCTTTAATCATAATATATTTTTTCGGAAATTTTCTCATCAGTTCATATCCTTCGTTTACAGTTTCAACAGGCTTAAATATATTAGAATTATTATTAAAATATAAATGCTGAAATAAAATAAAAAATACTCTTTAAAAATTTATACTTATTATAAAATATCACTTAAACATAATTTAATACTTTAACTCTTCTTATGGTTGCACCTTGGAAATCTATTATTTTAAACTTGTTCTTCAACAATGAATCTTGTAAATTTTCAATATTTTCAATAGAATCAGAATATTTATTTAAACTCAATAACGTATAAAGTTCTCCGGAATAGAATGTTCGCAAAATAAAGCATGTTAAAATCCAGCTAAATATTAATAATTTTATTGACAACAGCTGCGACTTAAATGATACAACTGATTGATTTAGTAAAACAGAAATTACGACCAATTTAATACTTAAGGTATTGTAAACATTATTTGTAATTGAATTAGAAATAATAAAAATCAAAACAATTGACGCAAATAGAATTGTCCAAGTTATAATGTCAAAAGGTCCAAATAATGACGTGGAATAATTTATACTCTCAGGTAATGGTATGGTAAAAGTAGTAGGACTAGAATGATGCATTGTTGCATATGTAATCACTTTAGACCTATCCATAGTAATACTTATGTCACTAATACCTATATCTGCTTTCTATACAAAAATAATTAAATAAATATATGTCATATTTGTAAGCAAATCAAATCACTATAAGATCATTGTGAGGAATAAATTTAAAGTAAGCTTATATTAATATCGTTGTATCTTTACATTAGCGCTCATGTTAAAATTTATTTATTTTTGTGCTGTTTATTAAAGATACTTAAATAATGTGTCTTATTAATTAATAAAATTTAACTTAAGCGCTAATAAAACGATACATTGATATAATTTTACTTTAAATTTATTCCTTACAATGACCTCACAGTGATTTTAATTTACTCAGACAGTTCCACATATAATTAATAAAATTAAAAAATATATACTTTATATAAAACTTGTCCTATCATTCCATTCCAAGAATGTTTAGCATAATTTCCCCAGGTTAAGTTACAATCAATAAGCTCAAATGTAAAATTCATGTATTTACTCATTTCAACCAACATTTTCCCCTCATATCCTTCAATTGATATTAATTTTTTAGTATTTAAATCGTATTTTGCAAATAAATATGGATAAAGCTATACATGATAAAATATTTAAAATTAATTAACACAAAAAATTTAATTCATACCTGAAGAACAGCTACATATAATTTGGTGCCATATAAACTGTACGCCATTTTATCATATAAACTCAATATTTTTTAAAATAATGTTTTATATTTTGCACAATAATATTTTATTTTAGTTAGTCAATATTTATTTATTTATTATATTTAGTATAATAATTATTTAGTTAATGTTCTTTTTTAATAGAAATCCATAAAATAATTATTTTATTGTTTATAAATAGTCTTCTATTTATTAAATAATGAATTTATTATTATTATATCTAATTGACTTAAGTTTATTAAATATTGCAAAACTTTAAATAACATTAAACAAGCTTATATAATATTTCTAAATAAAATATATTGCTTTTGTTAATTTATTTTTAACATAATAAATTTTAAATAATTATAAAATTTATTATAATTAACTTTACTAATAACTATCAGCATATCTAATTAATATTTACAAATTATATATTTTAAAAAATTTATTATTATTATAATTAATGTCTTCTAAACGTTATTAAAAATATTATGCGCGATAAAAGTTTAAAGTGTAAAAAATTATAAAAACGAATAAGTTAAAAAAAATTTTAAATGATAAGTTTTATATTAATTTACAATTAATAAAAATTAAATACAACAGATTTTAATTAAATACAATTTTAAAAAATTAATTATTATAATTAACAAATCAATATTGTGCAAGCTTATATTTTTTAAAATTTATTTTTTTTATCACATAAAAATGTTTTAACTTTAGAAAATGATTTTTACGTTAACTGCTGCAATTGATGATTAGTTATAATTTATATTTAATAAAAATGTAAATTTATTTAAATCTGGATTTTTTTAATTAGTTTAATTTTTATTAAATTTTATTTAAATTTGAATACTTTATTTTAACAATACTGGTTTGCTTTTGTTAATTTAGAAATTCATTTTCTAAATTTTTAAAATTATTTTATCAAAAATTTCAACTTTTGTAAATATATTATTTCTTGTTTACAGATTTATTATATTATTAATATATATTTTGTTTTATATTTTTGAAACTCTCGATTTTTACCGCGCATATTATTTTTTAGATCGTTAAGCGAGCATTAATTATTATTTTTTTTATTTGTTATAAACATAACTTATATTAAAATATGTTTTATGTTAATATTGATGTTTTTAAACAATAGAATTTATTATATATATAAACAACTAGATTAAATAGCAAAATAATTTAAATTAAATTTAAACGAAATAATTCTTAAAAACATTTATTGCAATTTTTAACGTTGCACGATAGTCTGCCAAAAGATAGTTTTAATCTTGAAATTTTTAAATAAAATAAAAATAAAAAATAGAATTAAACTCATTTTTAAGTAAAAATTTATTATTTGTAAAACATTATTTATAGTTTTTAAAACAGTTTTGATAAAATATTATGTATAAATTTTATTTCACCCTGTCCCTATTATCTTACTATAACCCCAGGTTTTTTTTATTAACAACTGGATTAAAGAAAATATCTAGAAAAAGTTTGAAATTATGTTATCTAAATTGTTAATAAAGTAAAATAGCTCTAAAAATTTAATAAAAATTATTTTAAAATTTTATTAATTAGTTGTTATTTTTTGTCATTTATATATTTTTATTACAAGTATTTAAATTTATAACTACAATTTGACATGTAAGACTTAAAAACAATAAAAGAATTGACAAATTCGACAAAATAAAGAAGTAATGCAGCCAAACATCCAAATAATAATTGTTTGAATGCAATCACTAATTGCATTATATTTAGAGAATTAATGTTTTCATTAGAATTACTGAAATTTTTGTTTTCTTGTTTCGTCGGATTATTAAATATGTTGTCAATCCAATAGTCAATTAAACCAGACTTTGTCATATCTAATATTCTGTGTATAATCAAGTTCAATTATAATAGTATAATTAAATTGGATACTTATCTTACATTTGGTTAAATTCTTGTTTAAATTTAAACTCTTTTTGCATAACAATTGCAATAAAGTCTATGAAAAATATTGAATTAAAACCAAGCGGGGGCAATGTTTGCTTAAAATTTTTGGTATAATTCATAGATCTTAATGTCATTATATTTTTGATTATAATATACTTTTTTGGAAATTTTTTTAATAGATCATATCCATCTTTGGAATTATTAACGTGCTTAAACATATTATTGTTATTATTAAAATATAATTTCTAAAAATAAACAAACCAATTTAGCAAGATTTTGTATTTAAACATAATAAATAATTTATTACTTTAATTGGTTTCATAAAAGCACTTTGGAGATTTAATATTTTAAACTTGTTCGCTAGCAATGGTTTTTGTAAATCATTGATAGTTTCAATAGAATCTGAATATTCAGTTAAAGTCATTAAAGTATAAAGTGCTCCGGAATAGGCTGTCCGCAAAATAAAACATGTTAAAATCCAACTAAATATCAATAATTTTATAGACAATCTTTTTGGTTTAAATAATACATCTGGCTGATTTAGCAAAACAGAAATTACGGCCCATTTAAAACAAAAATTATTTGAAATAAAATTAGAAATAATAAAAATCCAAACAATTGTTGTAAAAAGTATTGTCCAAATTATGGTATCAAAGGGTCCAAATAATGATGAGTAGTAATCAATACTTTCAGGCAATGGTATAGTAAAAGTAATAGGACTACTATGATACATTGTTGTATATGTAACTAATTTAGATCTCTTTATAGTTATACTTATGTCGCCAATACCTATATCTGCTTTCTATACAAAAAACAATAAATTAAATAATAAATATTTTTAAATACAGTTCATGTCTAATTATGTTTCTCCTGTTTTTATTCCAATTCCATTTTTGTCCCTTATATATTTAAACCAAAAGCCATTGACTAAAATGTTAAACAATTCCACTTTTATCAAGTTTATTTTTGTTAACTTTTCATTTTTATTCCTTATATTATAAAACCTTTCGTATATAAATTAATATAAAATTAGGTCCAGTTTTGTTAACTTTATTAAGTAATAAAAACATTCTTAAATAAATAATATAATAGTAAAACTAACTTAATTAACAATAACTTTATTCATGTTTTACAATCAATGGTCAAGTGATTGACTATTGATTTAATGCTTTCAATAATGTTTTTAATAAGCTTGTATTATTGTTTAATTAAATATTTTGTCAAATGTCTATTAAAACTTTTTTAAATCTTAAGCAATTAAAATTTAATCAGTTTTAAAAATAATTATGTATAAACATAGTAACTACTATATTTTTTAATAATGTTTTATTTTATCAAAGTTTATTTTTATACTCTTTCCCTTTTTATTTCTCAATTTTTCTCCCGACTCACTTGATAGATTTGGACCTGTACTGTAATACAAACTTACTTTATATAAAACTTGTCCAATTATTCCAATTAAAGTATTGTTAATAAAACTGTACCAGGTCATATTACAATCAATAAGTTCAAATGTAAAATTCATGTATTTACTCATTTCAGCCAACATTTTCCCCTCATATCCATCAATTGATATTAATTTTTTAGTACTTAATTCGTATTTTGCGGACATGTATGGATAAAACTGCACATGATAAAAGAATTAATTAATAGTATGCAAAATAATGTTAATATATACCTCATTAGTGGCTACAAATAATTTGGTTCCGTTTAGATTATATGACATTTTATAATCTTTGGAATTAGATTATTAAATATTTTGTTAAATGTATATATTCATCATTATTATTTTATACATTTTTGCTATATTTTTGTTAAATAATTATTATATTGTTTTATAAATAAATTATATTTTATTGATTATAATCTAGCTCACTAAAACATGTCAAAAAATTCAGTTATTAACTTTGATTATTATATTTAATTTGTATTAAACATAGCTTACATTAAAAGAAATAATTTTATTTTATAAAAATTGATTATTGATTTTATTTAATTTATATGTTATATGGCTATTTATAATTTTTTATTTATATTAACCATTATTTAATATTTAATTGACATTGATTATATTTATTAAAAAATAAAATATTATAAATAATAATAATTTTCCAATATAAAGAAATGTATTCAAACATTGAAACACAAACTTTTTTAAACTTAATTACTATGATATTTAAATTAATTAATTAAGAATATATTTAGATATATTACTGATCAAATATTTATAAATTAATAATAGATCAATCATTTTTTTGATAATTTTTACAAGTTTGATTTAAAATACTTTTGTCATTTAAATAATTTTAAAATTTTAATTTTGGTATAAAATTACAACAATTATTCTTAAAATCTAAAATGTTTTTCATAACAAATGCAAATATTATCTTTGTTTAAATAATTATAAATTTAACTTGTGAAATTTTTGTATAATATTTTAACATATTAAAATTTACTTAATTGATTAGTTATAACTAGACCTGGGATATTTTGATACGCGTATCAGTATATTTAAACGTTGTTTGTAATCTTACAAATTGCTTACGACTACGTGTTTGAAACTATTATTTTATTCAAAACATCTATGACTTATAAATA
>JAQFXP010001875.1:0-17259 GCA_034693685.1 Belba bartosi
GAATAAAATTGATTTATTAAATGCAAAACTAATTGAATTAAAAACAGATATTTTTTTAATAAATGAGAGTTGGCTTATATCTGATATTCCGAATAATTTTATTACAAAAAATTACAAATTGTTTAGAAATGATAGAAACAGCAGAGGAGGAGGTGTTCTAATAGGAGTAAAAAATTACTTAAAATGCATTAAATTTGATATTAAAAGTAATCTTGAAATTATTTCTTTTGAGTTAATCGAATCAAACAAAAAATATCTAATTATTATTTTATATATACCTCCAAATAAATACTCAAACAATTTATTATTTCAATATTTAACAAAATTTCTTAAAAGTTTAGAAAATTTTAAAACATTTGAATCTATTATAATATCAGGAGATTTAAACATAATTTTTAATTTTAAAAATAATAGTAATTGTTTTGCATATAATGTTTTAATTTTGTATAAGAGCTATGGTTTTATACAATTAATCAAGAATAAAATTTTTAAATCAAATGACAATATTTTAGACTTAGTTTTTACAAACAATTTGAATAGTATTAAAGATACAGAAGTAATTAAAAACATAACAAAAACCTGTGATCATATGGCAGTTAACTTTAAATTAATATTTACCAAACCTCTTAAACAACAAACAAAATATTTAACTAAATTTAATTTATCAGAAAATAATCTTATCACTTTAAATACAAAATTATATAAAATTAATTGGGAATATATATGCAATAATTGTGTAGATATTAATAATATATATTATAAAATTAAAACTACTTATCAGGAAATATTCAAAAATACAATTCCAATCAAAACAATTAAAATTAATACAAATCCAGTTTTTTCTAAATCATTAAAACAACACATTTTTAAACAAAAAAAAATTAAGGAAAAAACTAAAATATAATCTAAATTATAAACAAAATTATGATTTAATAAGTGATAAAATTAAAAAGTTAATTGAAAATGAAGAAAGTAAAAAAATAGAAAACATTATTAATAAATCAAATAATTTAAATTAATTTTATAAACATATTAAATCATTAAAAAATATTCCAAAAAATAATGTTTTTAGAGATACCGACAAAAGCTTAATAACTGACTCTAAAAAATTTTTTAGACAATTTTTGTAAATATTTTTATTCAAATTATAGTAATGATCCAAACAATAGCTTAAACATTGACTTTAATTCATATAATAAAGTTTTGCTACCAATTGAAGTATCAATGAATGACATAATGAATGCATTCAGGACTTTTAAATTTAATAAATCGCAAGGAATGACATTTATTTCAAATATTGTTTTAAAAAACTGTTTAAATGCTTCAACAAAATTATTATATTTTTTATTTAATAAAATAATTACATGTAAACAAATTTCATACAACTTGTTGTTATCTAAAGTTACACCTATTTTGAAAAAAGGCAAAAACAAACAATACTTTAGTTCATACAGATGAGTAACAGTTCAATCAAATATTTTGAGAATTTTCGAAACAATTATTTAAATAAAATAAATCCATTTATTATAGAAAAAAATTTAATTCCAATACAACAATACGGTTATAAACAATCAATAAACATATCAAATCAACACTTAGACATACAAAATATAATTTATAATAGTTTAAACGATAAAAAGGTTTTTTGCATTGATATAATTTTTCTTGATTTGTCTAATGCTTTTGATACTGTTCCGCATAATAAGTTATTAAATACTCTATTTAATAAAGGAATATAAGGAGATTATCTAAGACAAATGAATAATAGTTTGATAAATCGAAAACAATTTTTAGAATTTGATAATTTATTTACAATTCCTAAAAAATTTACAATTGGTTGTGCTCAAGGAGGTGTTTATTCACCTTTTCAGTACAATATTTATGTATCAGATTTGCCTGAATTTATTAAATCAAAAAACTTTCAATGGGCTGACGATACTGTAATTCTATCAACTATTAAATCTATAAATAATTTTAAGTGTTTACAATCAGATTTATTTAATTTTGAAAATTTTTGTACATTGCAATTAAACGAACAAAAAACTAAACATTTAAGAATAATTTTGAAAAAATGTGTTTTTTCACAATATGTAATAAAAAATAAAACAATTGAAACAATTAATTGTCACAAACATCTTGGTGTTACTTATGACACAAAGATGTTATTTAATGATCACTGCTTGGATATTGTATCAAAAGCATATTTTAAATTTAATTTTCTTAAACATGTATGTAAAAATGTTAATAGTTTAACTTTTATTAAACTGTACAAAACATATATATTATGTATAATTGAATATTCAAATATGTGCTGGATTTCACCCAGACACAATCTAATATGTTAGAAAAAATTCAAAAAAAAATACCAAATTTATATGTTATAAACTGGAAAAAACTAATCTGAAATATGAGTAGAGATTAGAGTTACTAAAACTTAAATCTTTAAAATTTCGTAGATAAAAATCTGCTCTAAATCTTGTACAAAAAATTAAACATAATTATCTCAACATTCCTCAACATTGGTTTGAAAAGTTTGTTTTTTATAATCATAATTCAAGAAATGGTACAGTCATTAAGACACAAACCAAAAAAATAGATTTAATTGACAAAAATTATTTTAATTATTGTATAAATATTTTTAATTTTTTACCTCTTTTATTAAGAAATGAATGTAATTTTAAATTATTTTTAACTAATATAGAAAATGTATTATAAAATGTATACAACTAGTTCTGTATGACATTGCTTAAAAGCGAAATAAAATTATTATTATTATTATTATTATATAAAACAATTTATTTAATAACTAAAATAAAAATATTTAATAAAAATTGTTGCTAAACAAATTTTATTAATTTTAATTAAATCATTTATTAATCTTAATTTTTAAACTAAATTACAGCTTTATTTGAATTTATAAAAAAGAATTGTACAGAATATAGTTTATTGTTTTTTTAGTATTTAATAAAGAAAAACAATTAACAAAATCTACACAAAAAGTAAAGACAATTATTAACTATAATTTTTAAAATTTATTAATATTAATCCACTGCGTATTCTGACCAAATTTTATTTATTTTATTTAAATCAATTATTAAACTTAACATTTTGAACTAAATTACAGTTTTATTTTAATTTTAAAAAAATATTTAATTGTATATCGAAAAATGATTTTGCATTTAATCACTAGTATAAATTAAAGATCAATTGACAAAAGTTACACAAAAAAGTAAATACAGTAAAATGTAATAAAATTGAAATTGTTTTAATTTATTTATATTTATTGTTTGTAAACCCATTTTACGATAGATTGTATTACAATATTTCGGTTTTATATTGTAATTGATTTTAAACATTTGTTTGTTTTTATTAATATAAAATTGTTATATTGTATTAATATACGATGTTTTAACAGTGCAAAGAATCAATTTTACTTGAATCACAAAATAATTAGAAAGAATAAAACAGAATACTTGAATTAAAAAATAATTTATTTTGAATACTAAATATCATCAAATTTTACTAAATATTTAAATCTTAATATTATTTTTTAACTTATATAATATTATAAAACTACAAATTATTTTTAGCAAGTTTATTTTAATATTAAATAATTTAAATAAATTTATGGTAAATTAAATTATCATATGTTATATACAAAATATAAATTAAAATATTAATAATTTTTATAATAAATTTTTTTTAAAAATGTAAATAAATTATCATTATTGTAAAATGTATATGATTAAAATAAAATTATATATTTTTGGATAAGTCGTTATCTGATATTAATTTAAAAGTTATTTATTTTGTATTTTATTTACAAGTAAATTTAATCTTAAATTTTTTAACAAATTTATAAAATTTAAATTTAATTTTTATTTTATTTTTTAAATGCAGATAAAGTCAATTATAAAGACAAATATAATTTACGTCAACATCAGCTAAGACTACATTCGAATGAGTTCGAAGACATCGAATGGATTGAGTGCTCAGAAAATGGATGTAATTTTATAACTAAAGAAATTAATTCATTTAATAGACATTTGAATAAAGTTCACAAAATAGTGACAAAACATAAAAAGAAGACAATATCTAAAGAGAAGACTATATCTGAAGTGAAAACAATTGACGGAAAGTATGTCTGCGATTGGATTGAATGTAATAAGCAATCCGAACGTAAAGATCACTTAAAAACACATAAATTGGATCATTTGGGAAACACCTATCGGTGCGATTGAAAGGACTGTACGTACAGTACTAGTAATGGCGAATATCTTAATAAACATTGAATAAAACATAGCAACAAATACCGGTGCGATTGGGCCGAATGTGAATATAAGGCTTTCTCTAAATCACGATTAGAATCAAAATTCAAAGTCAATTCTTCGCTATCTATTGATCCGAAATTGTCATTACATACGGAAGTGTTTGAAGACATTGAACGGATTGAGTGCTCAGGAAAGTGGTATAAAGTCTATTAAAAATAAGTTCGAGTCAAACAAACTTAAGAATAGACCAAAAAGACTCTATTTTTGTGATTATCCCAATTGTGGTCATAATTACATTTATTATTCTAAACTATTAATACGCTAACAGAAACACTCGACTGACGGACAGTTCGATTGTCTCAATTGTGACATTAAATTCAAAGACAAATATAGTTTACGATGTTATCGCTTAAGTGAATTAAGTGATTCTTATATTGAGAACAGATATGACATTAATAGTGCTAAAGAGTTGAGTTATAATTGTTTGCAAAAGTTTATCAAATTATTAAAATGAGTAAAAAAAGATCATTTGGTGATATTTTGAGTAAAAATTCAAATATTGAATTAAACAATAATTATATTTTGTGCAAAACTTGTGATTTTTTTATACCTAGTAATCCAAAACATAGAATAAGTCGAATTAATAAACATTTAAAAACAAAACAACATTTAAGGCAATTAAATATAAATAAAAATCAAATTAATTTAAATAAAAATAAGAAAAACTTTAATTTTCAATTAACCAAGACTTTTATTGAAGCAAATATTGCACTCAAAAAAGTGAACAACAAATCTGTAAAAAAAAATTTTGCCGAACAGTTTGGCAAATGCTTGCCAGAAAAAACTCTTTTGAGAAAATAATATGTTTCTCAAGTTTGTAATGAAGTTATTGAAAAAATCAAAAATCGAATTAAAGATAAATGGGTTTATATAACTTTAGACGAAACTACTGTTAATAAACGATTAATTGTAAATTTTATTGTGGGTGTGTTAGACGGACATGAATCGCAACCAATGTTATATCATTCTGTCGAGTTGTCTGATTCAGCAAATTCATCAAACATTAAAAGTAAATTTTTGTTGTCATTGCAAGTTTTATACAATAGTGAAAAAGATTATAAAAATGTTAAAGTTGTGATAACTGACCAAGCACGTTATAATGTGCGTTGTTTCCGTGAACTTAAAGAATGTGAAACATTTAAAAACTTGTATCATATTTTGTGTTTAGCTCATTGTTTGCATTTAGTTTGTAATAATATTAGAGAAACTAAAAGTGAAATTAATTTATTTGTGTCTCGAATTAAAAAAATGTTATTGTATCCAAAAATGCGAAGACTATACAAACAAAAGACTGGACTTAAATTTCCACCAACCCCTGTGATTACTCGTTGGGGTACTTTTATTAAATCCGCTATATTTTTAAGTGAAAATTTTGAGAAAATTAAAAGTTTTGTGAAATCTATTCAATTGAAAAAAACATTTGAAAAGAAAATTTACGAAAAAGTTAATTGCAGTGAATTTGAAAAACAATTATATGAAATAAGAAATTTTGAAATTTTAGCAAATTTTATAACCAAATTAGAAAATCCGAAATTATCGACAGAAAGCGCTTATAATCTCATATTAGTTGCAAAATCAAAACTAATTGGAACTTCATTTTTAACAAAACTTAAAGATTCAATTGAAAAAAATTCGAATTTAATTGAATTTATTAATAATAACGATGTTTTGTTTAAATATTTAACTAAATTTTGCCCACTAATGTCTGTCGAAGTTGAAAGATCATTTTCATTGTTAAAATGCATTATTTCCGACAGACCTCGCATAACAGGCAACAATTTGAGAAAATATTTAATTATAAAATTAAATTCAAATCAATTTGATTAAAAATAATTGCAACAATTTTTTTGTATTAATTATATCTGCAATAAAATTATTAAGTCATTCATGTCTTCCAAACTCAACCATAATTGTCGGCAATAATGCTATTGAAAAATGTATTTGAACATTGATGTACAATAATGCTATTTAAAAATGTAATTTAAATTTTTTTTCAATTGACAGTACATTGTCTCGAAGTTCGAGCCATGAAATCGATTGGTTTCGGAGAAGAAATTACAATAAGTTTTGTCGGTTTGGCTCAAAACAGGATTACGAACCACTTTCTGAAAAAAAATTAAATCATTATTTGTTTATAAATAATTAAAAAAATTTATTAAATTATAAAATTTTATAAAATATATAGCCCGTACAAAACAAAATTGAGTTAAAATTTTATTTAACACTTATTAAATGGTTTAAACACATAATTTCAAAAGAAGTTTTATAAGAAATAGGTACATATTTATATATTTTATTAATTGAATAAAAATATTTTGATTTAAAAACATATAGATTTGTATAAATTTTTAACATTAATTTAAACAAAATAATATCCGATAATTAATCATATAATATTCAGATTTTATTTATTGGGAGTGGGGACCTAAATCTCTTACCATTTGCAAAAGGTTATTATTTAAAAATTAAGCTAATTTTTTGATTATTACATAATTAGCATTCATATCTGCAAATGCGTCTAACAAAATAAAAATATAATTTAACAAACTTTTACTTTTAAATAGATATTGCTGTAAATAAGATCAATTAGCTTTATAAGCCATTTAAAATTTTTATTTCTAAAACATTAATTTAGTAGTTTTAATTTACAGTTTGTTTTGCGGTTTATATTTAAGTTAGCATAAATAAATATTGAAACTTAAAAATTTAATTTAGTTTATAATTATTAGCTTAGAAATTGTGATATAAATTTTTAAGTTTTATTAACTGTTTATTTTAACCTAAATTTAAAAAGCAAAACAAACTGTATTTAATAATTTTTAAAATAATGTTTTATATATAAAAATTTGAAAATATCGATAGGATTAATTAATTTTTTGTACAGAGTTAATTATCTATTTAAGAGTTAAAATTTTTGTAATTTTATTTTTATTTTCTTTGATGTATTGCATATATAAGTGCTGTTTATTTAATTAACTTAAAATTAGATTTAATTTAAAAAAATAACATTTTGCAAATTGTCAAAGATTTAGGTTCTTTCTTTAATTTGCCAAACTATATTAATTTTTTAAATTTATTAATTAAAAATAACATTTTTAACTAAGTTACAATTCATTTATGTTTTTATATTTTTGTTATGTTATATGTGCAAATAAATTTAAATTCTATAGTTATAAACTGTATATTAATTATTATTTAAATATATCATACAATCAATTTGTTAACTAAAATATTTTGTAGGTTTTGAAAAAACATTAATTTAAAAATTTACTAAATTTACTTTTAAAATATATTTTTATTAAATCAAGTTTTCAAATGCAATAGAACTTAAAATAAACAAATTTTCAATCAAATATTGTTAAACTTAAAAATTTATACCTAAAAATTTTATTTTCAGAAATTTGTGCCGTGCAACAATTATTATGTTTAGTTGTAATCAATATTGTTACAAATTTAATTTTATTTTTTCTATTTTAATAAATTTATTGTTATTTAAAATTTAATCATTTATCATTTTTAAAAAAAAATTTTTACCTTAACAACTTTATATTTTTTATTTATTTATTTAAAATAATTTTAAATAACAATCTAAATAATAAATATAAGTAAAACCAAAATTTAAAATATATTCTGATTACTTTTAAATCAATCCTTGAAAATTTATAAATAACTTGAAATATATAAACAAGTATTTAATTTATTTGTTTAATTAAAATTATTTTTTCAATTACATTTAATCATAAAATAATTTATAAATTTCTTAACCGCAATAATTTTATAATATCTTTAATATTATATTTAATTATTTGATTAATTTAAAAATCGATTTAAAAGTTATTATTATTTTAAATTTCTCTAAGCCAATATAATAATATTAAATTTCATCTAAAGGCATTAAATTAAGAATATTACTTTTAATTTGCCTAAATTTATTAAATATTAAATAGTACACAAATATTATTAAATTTATTTAAATGATTTAATAAATTTAATATTTTTAACCAATTTACAGTTTTATTTCAATATGGTAAAAAATTGTTTAATTGAATATAGTTCATTAATGTTGTTATTATGTAATAACCACCTTAAACACCCCCATTGCCAGACATTAAATAAAAAATTAATTTATCTGTTAAGAAATTGTTTTAAAAATAATAATGTTTGTGTAAACTGCCCTGGGCACCGAAAATAAACTCATTGTTAGAATTAATAAAGAAAATATTATTAAAATTAAAGTATTATTAATAATAATAATTACACGTATTCAAAAGTTCAAACTGCCACATACTTGAAAAAGATAAATTTATTAGCTGATATATTTTTTATCTTTAATTATTAATGGAAATTATTAATAATTTTATTATAACACTAATAATTATACAAAACGTTTATTTATGGTATAATTAAACACATATAATTAAAATTAAAATTTGCTGATTAATTGAAAAATATAAAATATATTTGCCTAATTATTTGCAAAGATATTTTTGCTAATAGATAATAATCGAAATAAATTTTTAAAAATAAATTTCAAATAGCTTTGACTAATATCAGTAAAATTGTTGGTCAAATGCATCAAAAATCTCTGATAAAGAACATTATAAGTACCATAAAATTTATTAGAAACAATAATTACTAATCAAAAATTAGTTTATAATTTCTTCAATAAATATAATCTAATTTTTTGCATAAATTTTTGTTATGTTTGAATTAGTATTTAAAATATTATATTAAAATTAGTAACAGTGATTTACTTATCGTACAATGAATATTTGTCCAAATTGTTATTAAACAGACAAATCCAATCGAAGTCGTCCGAAAATATATTCTATTAAATAAATATATGTTTATTTTAATGATAGGATGGCTTGTATATTTTTAATAGTCAAGTTAAGTTTTAAACTAATATTGAACTTAAAATAGTTTTACAAACTTTATTTTAAACTTGTGTTTATAACAAATATTTTAATTAATACAAAAGTTTAAATTAATAATTCGATAAAACGACTATAAGTAAATTTATTAAAAACGTTTATTTAACAGTTATTAATTAACTTATTATAAATTTAGATTTTAAAAACAAAAAAAAACTTAAATCTTATAGCAAATTTAAATCAATGTTTTAAATTTTAATTTAAAACTGTAATAATTTATTAATATTATTATTAATTTATTGCACTAATAAAATAAATCAATGTTGGCAAGTACCAATTATCTTAATCATATAAAAAAAATTACAGAATTATAGAAATTTGTATATTTTTTAAAATATAAATGTCGGTTTCTGGCGCAATAAAAAATTTAAATAATAAAATTAAAAATTTTGAAATTATAAGTATTTAAGACAATAAATATTTTTAATTTATTACAATTTTCAACGTTAATATATTTTAGTTTAATTGTTTTGTTTTGATTATTTACATATTTAATATTTTCGATAATACCGTATAATCAAAAATAACTTTCTAATGCTATAGAATAGGGGTGGGCAAAAAATGAATTCCGGATTCACCGGAGGTACTTCAATGCATTACGTTTGAAAATAAACTTTATTTCTTTCATATAAGATATTACAATAAAAAGAGAATAAGCAAATAACAAGATGCAAACAATAATATGATATCTATCTAAATATCTATTTCATTAAGTTTAATTTTAACATAATCATCAAAACATCCAAAAAAATAAAACAAATAAAAAGTTTAGAAATTAATTACTCAAGATTAAACCATTTGTTAAACATAGAAAACCTGTATCTGCAATGGCCTACAAGGTCAGCCTTATGCCTATGCAGATACAGGTTTTTGTATGTTTAGTAAACAGTTAAAGTTTTAATCAACTTTTTTGAACTATGAAATGTGGCCACATCTGCAAATATTAATTTAATAATATTCAAAACAATTTACATTTAATTGTATTTGCATTCAATTGTTTTCGTAAATAATTAGATATTAATACTCTTTTGCCATTAATTAAGAATCAAATTAATCAAATTATAACAATTTATTTAAAATATCTTTTTGTTGTTAAGAATATTTGTTTAAATTTCAAGCTTTGGGCTAAAAAATGTCTTTAATTTAAAATTATTGTTATGTATGACTCTTCTGATATTAATAAGATAAAAAAGACTACTGTGTAAAAGTATAACGCAGCAAATTTGAATATGCGCGACTCTACTATAGAAGAACGAAAAATTTATTATATAAATAATAAAAATTTTAATACACCCGCAAATCGATTTATTAACTTTGAAAAAATTAAAGAGTTAATTACTTTTAATAAAGACAATCTTTGAAAACAGTGTAATTTGACACTAAATAAGTATCTAAATAAATATGATTAAATATTGTTTTTTAAAATTACATTTTTATTTTAATTCTTATAATAATAATATAATATATTCACTCGAAAAACATGGAAAATTAAATAACATTTTTTGTTTGTATTTTTAATTTCGTTTTTTCATTAATCAAATTATTGTTATCTTAGAACATTATTTAATTTCATAAAACTTATATTTATATTTTATTTGTTTGTATTTATTTTTAAGGAAAAATTTACTATAAATTAAAAATTATATAAAAATTTTAGCATTATTTAAAAATTTCTTTTAATTTGACATTGTATTTTATTGCTAACATTGATTGTCGGCTATAAAATTTGTTGAAATTAAGAAATTACTTGTTGCCAGCTTTAAGAAATTTGATTACTGTTTTGGAGCATTTAATGAAATTAATAGCTAACTATATTAGGTTTAGCCGCAATTTGAACGTTAGTAGACATTTTGGTAATAAAGAATAAATGAGGAAAAAATTAAAATTTTAGTTTTTATGGTTACATTACAAATTAGAAACATTTAATATAACTAAAATTTTAATCTTAGAAAAATGTAAATAAAATACAAATATAAAACAAGATATTCAATTTGTTTTTATTTATTACAACTAAATTTTGCTGACTAGTGAGTATATTATTTATAAACATTATTTAAATTTATAGCTGAAAGCAACAATCATATTGTTTATCATTAATTGTAGTAACTTATAAAAATTATAATTAATTTAAACAAAAATATAATTCAATAATTAATCAAATAAATCTGAAGAGGCCCGTTTTTATTAATTTTATTTATAGCAAATATTTAATTAAATATTATAAATTATATTACAGTTTATTTATATCTAGAATAAAATTTATTTTATTTAATAATGTTGTTTATTATTTTTTTTTATAAAAAAGTTATATAATTTTTTTAACTTGAATTTGAAAAAAATGTGAAATTTCATATTAGTTAAAACTTTTGAGTTTAAGCTCCAGATGCTTGCAAAGCACTGGTAAAAATCTACATAAGTAAATACATTTAATTTAAAATAATTAAATTAATTTTGATTATAATTTTTGTAAAATATTATTTCTTTACATTTCTTGATAAAATGTTGTGATTATAATAGTTAAAAATTAAAAAAAATAAAATTGCTTTAAAATATTTTTATATTTGTAAATTTATCAAAACTGTTATATATTGTTAATATTAATTTAAATTTTATTACAATGCACGAAACTATTCAAGCATAACTTTATAAATTAGGAAAAGTTCCAAAAATATTTTTTAGGTTTATCACTTTCTCATTAGTTTACATTTCTCAATTAAAAACATTAAAATTATAAGTGAAAATATATTTAATTTAATATATATTTTTAGTCTACGATTTTTTTTCAATTGTTATAATTTAATCATAACATCAAAATTTATTTTTGAACTGTTTTACTAAATTTAATAAAATAATAGATATTCTAGCTTGGAAACTTTCAAATTTTTCGGACAAATGTTTGATTATGCATGACAACATTATATATTTTATATTACAGAAAAACAGATATTTTTAGTGCAAAATTTAAATTACTCCAGTCTATGTAAATAAGGGTTTTAATATAATTAATAGAAATGTTCTTTTATATTTTTACATATTTAAATATATGTATTTAATTAATTTTCAAAACGTTTATTTTAAATAATTTTAAATTAAATATATTTGGTATAAAATGTTTATAAATTTAAAATGTTTTTGCAATGTCATTAAAGGTAAAATTTAATTATAAATTTTATTAATGTATTTTAACTAATTTAGCCATTTTTATTTATTATTATACACATCTTTGTTGCATTTTGCAAAACATCACTACTTGCTCTAAATTATTTAATTTTTATACATTATTTACTTAATTTTACAAATAGACATAGTAGTTTAATTATTTAATTTAAATAAGTAATTAATATAAAAAAATTTATATTAGGCCACGTGTGTGGGATCCCAAATTAATATTTTTAAGTAAAAATAATTATATATATATATAATCCAAACTATAATTACAGTTTTTCAATTCATTTAATACTAATTTTTTAAAATATTCAAAATATATTTATTCCTAAAGTTATTGTTTAGTTAAATATTAATTGTATAATTAATATATTATGTTATATTTAAATTTATAAAATTATTTTTTAAATTATAAAAGTTAAATTTATATATTAAATAAATATATATTTACAATCAAAAATTTACAAAATATTTTGAAAATAAACTTTAATATTATACCAAAGTGAATCTTTATAATAAAATTCACTACAGTTTTAAACTTTAAGTATAAATGATATGCCGTTTAATTTGATTAAATTCTGAACATTTTTCTTGAAGTGAATTGATTCCAAATTCGGCCTAAAAATTACTTGACTAAAACTATAAAATAAAAAGAAATCCAGCGCCATTACTAATTACCTATTAAAAGTTATTTGCTGATTGTCTAAAATTGGGTTAAAATGTAGGTAAACAACAAAATGCTTGCAAATAATATGTTAAATTTTAAAACAATTTATTTTTTCAATAATACTGTACAAAAATATTAAATATTTTTATTTTAGAGGTTATTCGTAAATTAAAACATAAGCTTTACAAAATGTATCAATTATTGCCACAATAGTAATGCACAAAAGGTGTGCAAAATCAATTTTATTTTGTTTATTGACATAAAAGAGCGGTAATAAGGAATGCATAGAATGTGTGCATAAAGTTTTGTACTGTTTAGGCATTAATACAGATTTAAATACAAAACAATCAATACAGTTTATAAAATCAAATTAAATTACACAATTTATATAAATTTTATAACATTAAAAAAAAGGTAATTTTGAATTAAATTTAAATAATTATAGCATGTTATTGAATAATTAAAAATTATAATTCAATAATTCTAAACAAATATTCCGTTCAAAACTTATCTGTAACGACTCATTGTAATATTATTTTTGCAAAAATACTATTGTTTTATTAAAACTAAATTTTACATTTAATTTTTTGAATACAGAAATTCTTCTCAAAGTAAATTTTGCGGCTTGTCTAAATAAATTTTTATATTTGTTAACAATTAATAAAATTTGAGTATTTAGCAATTAAAATGTATAACAATTTTTCTTGTTAACAAAAAAATTTTAATTTGTAGATATATTTAATTTTAAGTTAGAATGTTAAAAATATTTACTAATTGCTAAATATGTTTTCTTTTGTTAAATTAATTAAAAATTTAATAAATAATATTTTTTTTGCCGACAAATTTTATTGATTTAATTTTTAGCTAAACATTTACGAACACACTTTCTAAAAAAATTAAATCATCATAATTTTATAAAATTCTATAATATATATAGCCCGTACAAAACAAACTTGAATTAAAATTTTATTTGCCTATTAATAAATGGTTTAAACACATAATTATAAAAAATGTTTTCTAAAATATTGGTATCTATTTATATATTTTATTAATTGAATAAAAATAATTTGATTAAAAAAAACACAGTTATGTCTAAGTCTTCAACATTAATTTAAACAAAATAATATCCGAGATTTAATTTAGCCAAACTATATTAATTTTTTAAATTTATTAATTAAAATTAATATTTTTAACTAAATTACAGTTCATTTATGTTCTGATATTTTTGTAATGTTATGTGTGAAAATAAATTTAATTTAGATAGTTATAAACTGTATATTAATTATTATTTAGATATATAAAATACAATCAATTTGTTAACTAAAATATTTAGTAAGTTTTGATAAAACATTAATTTAAAATTTTACTTTTAAAATATTTTTTTTATTTAATCAAGTTTTTAAATGCAATAGAACTTAAAATAAAAACGTTTAAAATAAAATAGTGTAAAACTTAAAATTTTAAGTATAAAAATTTTATTTTCAGAAATTTGTGCCAAGCAACAATTATCATGTTTAGTTGCAATCAATACTGGTATAAATTTAATTTTATTTTTTCTGTTTTAATAAATTTATTGTTATTTAAAACTTAATAATTCATCATTTTTTTATAAAAATTTCTACCTTAACAACTTTAAAAATATTTTTTTATTTATATAAAACAATTTTAAATAACAATCTAAATAATAAATATAAATAAATCCAAAAGTTCAATTCTTTTTTAATAATAAATTTTGGATTTAACTTTGCAATAAATTTATTAATTAAAAATAATATTAATTAAATTAACATTTAATAGTAATAATTTTACAATTTTGCATTCTAATAAATGTCTAAATTTAAATGTGCAAATATTTTGTTTTGTTGCATTTTTGCAAAACTTTTTAGATTTAATTTTTTATTTTTATGTATTTTGTTTATATTAACAGCTAATTAATATTAATTATTTTCAAATTGGTCATTTTTTGTTTCAATTATAAATAAATCGTATAGTTATCAATGTCTATTTAAATATTTTCTAATTACATCAAGGTAATGGTAGTTATATTTAACGTATTCCCAACATCTCTTCGATTGATCAGTGTCAATTTAATAGATTTGATTTAATTCAGCTTTCAATTATTTTAAATTATTAAACTAAACTCAAGTTTTTGCATTGATTGCTAATTCTACATTGCCATTTTTGCATCTCAATTTTTTATTTGTTATTTATTTTTAGTCTTGGGGAAACAATATTAATTTTTAATATTGTACAAATATAATTAATTGGTTATATTGTTTAATGTTCAATAATAATAATTTACACAAAAAATTATTAATTAAATTTATTTAATAATTTTACACAAATGACAAAATTAATGTTAAGAAAAACATTATTTATTAGGTGCAAAGTGTAATTATAAATATTTGAAATAATTTACAAAATTATTTATTTATTTTACAAAAGTTCTTTTAGTAATATAAAACGTTTATAATATATTTCAATTTATATTGATGTAATTAAACTACAATAAATAATTTAATATTTATAGATAATTTACAGTTAAGATTCGCAATTAATAAAATAAATTTAATAAATTATATAAATTTATTTTTTATCATTAAACAAAACAAATTATAAAATAATTCCAAAACTTTATATTTAAGGAATTATTGTTAATTATAATTTATTTATTAACTCTAATCAAATTTAAAATATTAAATCAATTAATAATTTTATTTTTAATATTTATATTTATATAATAATATATTTTTTACATATAATTAATTTAATACTAAATTATTGATATAAATTAATGTTATAAATTACTTATGGTTTATATAAAATTTATAAATTTAATTAAATTTTAATTTTGTGTATTTAAAAAAACCAATAGTGCTAAAATATATATTGAGATGAATTAAATTATTTCTACATAAATTATTCTAAACTTTAATATTTATGCTTTTTTAAAATTACAATTGTACTTTATTCTAAAATTATTTGTTATGCTATTTATGTTTTAAACATTTTTTATACGTTTGTATTAATAAATTTTTTTACTAATGCTAATAGACATGCAGTACACATAACTGTTGAAAGTAATAATTTATGCAAAATTCTCACATTAACAGCAAATTTCAATAATCGAAAAATTATATAATGATCAGCACAGATATCATTAATCGTAGTTCTTCTTTATTAATTTTTATGGTGTTTTCAGTAACAGTTACCATTGTATATTAAATAATGTTTACTAGTTGATTTATAGCCGTATAATAATCCTTTATTCCGTAATTGCGTAAAAGCTGAGTTGATTCCCGTTTTGAAAACTTAATTTTTGAGTAAAAGCCGTATGCTAACTCGGACTGTAAGTCAATTTATTAACTATTTTACAGAAAAAAATAATTTGTTATTTTTTGTTACATTTATAAAGGATTTAATTGACCAATTTCTATTAACATTTCTAAATCGATAGTTAAAATTAATATTTAAAACTAAGTTACAGTTTTTACATGTAAATAAATTTAGTTACATTTAGTTGCATAATAAATACAAACAAAAATGTTTCTTTTTCATAATAAAATAACAATAATTAATGCATTTGAATTTAAAACAATTTATTTAAATTAAATTAAAATTTATTTAAATATATGTTATTTAACGAATTTATCATAATATACTTTTATACAATAGTTGTAAATATAATAATACAAATCTAATTTTAAGTAGATACATATTTTTTGTAATTTGTGCTTTTTGTAATTTATGTGAGTTATAATTAATTTATTATTTCTGTGTTTTAATATATTAATTTTTTTCAATTTAATAAATATTTTTAAAATTTATAAAAAAAATTATTTGAAATTATTTACATATATAGCAAAATAAATTTTATATATTTAAATAATAAAATATTAAATTATTAAAATAAAAAATAAAATAAACATAACGGAAAAATATTTAGATTATAAAAATATATATATTTAAAAAAACTAATTAATTCTATAATAAAATAATAACTTAATACAAAATCAATAAATTTTAAAATTTAAATAAAATAAATAATTTTAAAATTTAGTTAAATAACTCTTTAGACTTAGCGATAATTAATTAATAAGTTTATTGTATTTAAAACTCGAGCGCTTTCGGTCCACTAAGAACCTTCATCAGGAGTTATATG
>JAQFXP010001876.1:0-17254 GCA_034693685.1 Belba bartosi
TTTATTTATAAAAATATTTTGTTTTATTTAGTATAATTATTAATATTTTAATATGTAAAATATTTATTTGCACATAATAAAAATAAATATAATGTTATTTAATTATTTTAATAAAATTTTATTAATATTGTGATATTTATTGTCAAGCTAACTAATTAATTGAGGTTATTATTAAAATTTAATTAATTATTTCAGATAAAAATATTTAAGGATTTTCAGATTAATTTAATATTTTATAATTATATGCGTTTAAATTATTTTAAAATATACATAAATATAAAACTTGTTTAATTTTGTCAACTATAATTGTAGTAATTAAATTTTGATCAAATAAATTATTTATGCTAAAATACAATTTATTTTTTATTACATTTATAACATTAATATTTTTTGCATATTTTTATTTTATTTTGTAGAAAATTATTTTTTATAATATTTCTTTTAATAATTAATATTTTTTTAGTTTTTCAACAATATAAAAAATAAATTAAATTTTTATTTTTTAAATATTAATAAGAATAATTAATTTAAGTATGTTTTATTTAAATAATTGAATTTATTTAAATTGTTTTTAAACAAAAAATAATTAATAGACAAAATAAAATATTCAATTGTTATTTTAATTAAGAATGCATGTATATTACTTTAAAACTTTTAAAAAATGTTTTAAGAAATATTTTAATGTAATTAATTTCTAAAAAATATTTGATATATTATTGTTTAAAAAATGTTGGCTAATAATAAGAAAAAAATATTTAATTGAAATATTATTAAAATGTTAAATGTAGCTTTAATATGTCAACTTAACATGTTACATTTTAAATACATATAATTATAAATAATTAAAAGTATATATTTCTGCAAATGTTGTTATAAATGCAGTCAGACCTCCAAATAAAGAAATTTTAAATGCATAACATAATTGCAATAAATTTAATGAGTCATCAATTTGATTATCAACTTGCAATTTTATGTTATTATGTTTAGTTATATTTTGAAACAAGCTGTTTTTCCAAAAATTAATAAAACCATACTGGAGAGTTTTTTCAATACTAAAAAATAATAAAATATTTATATAATTAGTTTTATTATTTTATAATAATATCATGTCAAAATATAAATAAATTTACAAAAATATTTTACTAACAATTTATTAATTTGTAATTGATATTTGGAATTTTTTTGCAAAATAATAGCATGATAGTCGGCAAAAAAATTTGAATATTTTTTAATTGGTGGTAAATATTGTTGAATATTATTTTTGTATAATTGATATTCTAATGTCATTCGATCGTAAATTATTGTATATTTTTTCGGAAATTTTTTAATTAATTTAAAACAATTTTGAAATTTTTCAGTTTTAGTAAATATTTTATTTAAATTACTAAAATAGTGTCGCTATAATTTAAATAATAAATTAATAATATTATGTTTAATCTTAAAAATATATTTACTTTAATTGACGGTAAATATTGAAAATTTATGTTTGAAAGTATTTTTAACTTGTTAGACTCTAACGCTTCTGTTAATTCATTAATTGTTTCAATTGGATTCGAATTTTGAGATATTGTTAATAATGTATATAATTCTCCCGAATAAAGATTTCTTAATAAAAAACAGATTAAAATCCAATTAAATAATAATAATTTAATTGACAATAACTTTGAATCAAATGAAACAATTGGTTGATTAAGTAAAACAGAAATTACGGACCATTTGAGTTGTGAATATTTAAATATTTTATTTGATATTAAATTACTTAAAAGAAAATAAATAGAAATAAATGACAACAGAATTAACCAAATGTTTGCATCAAATGGTCCGAACAATGACGAAGAATAGCCTATTATCTCAGGTATAGGTGTAGTAAATGTGACTAAATTTATGTAATAAGAAGTAGCATATGATACGACTTGATCTCTCTCCGGGTTTTTGCTTATGCCTCCGATACCCAAATCTGCTTTCTGGTTAAATTATTAATTTATTATGATTAATATAAATTGCTTAAATATTTTATTTTAATATACGCTATATTGTTTAATATTTTAAATTTATTTTACATATAATTAAATATTTCAAATATTTTGTAAATTTTTTCTCAATAAAAAATTAAGATATAATATAATTTACCTGCTTAATTACGCTACCAATAATGCCATTCCAACTACCATTTAAAAATTTTTTGCTTCAGTTCAAATTACAATTTATTAATTGAAAAGTAAAATTAAAATATTTGCTTAATTCTAATAATAGTTTGCCTTCATAACCTGTGATTGATTCAAGCTTATTTGTAGTTTTATTAAATTTGACCAATATATATGGATAAACCTATTATTAAATTTTTAAAATAATATTTATGTATTTTATTTTAATCATGAGTTATTTTTACCTGATTAAAAGCAACAAATATTTGTTTGCCATTTAGAGTAGATTCCATAATAAATATAAAAACAAAAATAATAATAACCAAAAATTGATATAAAATTTATATAATCAATATTGTGTAACAATAAAATATTAGGAGTAAATGTATTTTTTTGCATATTAGAAATTATTTGCATGGGATAATTATCGAAACAAAACAATTTTTTTATTTAAATTAATGTAATAGTTATTTATGTACAACTATCAATTAAAATTAATTATACCTTGTTATTCTTTCATAATAATTAAAATTATAAATTATTATTATTTTATTGATTTATTGTATAAAAATGATTGATTATTTTTAAAAAAGTACAAAGTTTAGATTTTAAAATAGTTATGTTTAAATTAAACTTACAAATAAATTTGTAATACAAATCTCGATATCTAAAAGTAGACAAATATTTTTTTATAAAACAAAATTGAATAGATTAAATTCATGCTATAAATTTGTTTTAAAACAGATTTTATGTTTATTTTTTAATTTTAAAGACTAACTTGTAAGTATTAGTAAATTATATATAAATTAAATGTTTTGTGGCATTACAAATGTTATTTTTACTTTATAATAATTTTAAATAAATAGTTATTTTTACAATATTAATTTTCAAATTATTTAAAGTTTAGAAGTGTGAATATAAATAAAATTATTACAGATTATATAATTCAATTTTTAACATTTTAAACAAAAAAATGATTTATTTCAATTTATCTTAACTTAGTTTTAATTTATTATACATATATTTTGTATTCTATGCTTAATTTGTTATAACATTTTGACAAATAATTTTCCAAAATAACAAATAATTCATAAAATTTATTGTCTTTTGCTAAGTACAGTAGATAGTTTGTGCATTAAGGGCAGTAGTGGAGTCGTACTACTCAAGAGCAGCTGGCTCTTCCCTTACATATTAGATTTAACCAAAAATTTAATATAAATTAATTTATTCCATTATATAATTATTAATAATTAAAATTGTGGTATTAATACACCATAATTAATATCCTGATAAATATAACTTTTAATATATACTTATATTAAACAAATACGTATTTATGTGTTTTGTGCAATACTGTGTATAAATCCAAAGAATGTTAATTGATAAGTTTAAATTATATATTTTTTTGAAACATTCTATTTTATATGTTGGATCATAATTTTTAAAACTACCCATACATTCCTATTTTACCATATATTGATTGACCATTAATTAATAACAATTACAACTTTATAACATGTAGTCAACATTCCACAATCTTCCGTTTCTATGTTTACTTTAAAATAACTTAACTTTATTATGTATTTTGTGTTTTAATTAATAAATTCTTATATTTTAATTTAAATGATGTTTACAACAACAACAATATTAATATATAGGCTTTACTGTCACAACATGTTTTCGACTCATAGATATATACAGTAAATCAAAAACCATATTTAACTTAATTAAGCTAAAATTTGCTATATTTGGAATTATAATTATTATATATAATCGGTTTTAATTGAGAATCACATCGTGAATTACATGTCTGCGCGTAATCTGTGTACAACGCGTTTGGCAGTAAAGTCCATAGTATTTGCTGTAGTGCACAAAACGCATTGATATGAATTGAGTGATCCTCAAAGCCAGCTTTCTTTTGGGAAAGAGATTAACGTGAGAAAGCTTTACTGGTATCTTTGGTCATATGACTTCTCTCCACTGGTATTTAAAGTCATATGACATGTTTTATGTGTACCTTTTCTTCACTGATTTAGAAAACGACTGTATATATACTGTATATAAAATTGTCTATAATAAGGAAAGTTTGGAAACACATAGCTCATTTTTGACTCTAACGTTAATCTCTCGCTGAAAAGGAACTTGCTCAAAGCGGTTAAAATGATTCTCATTTTGGACGATAGACATTGAAGTGATTCTAATTCTTGACGATGTGATTCTCAATTAAAACCGACTGTAATTTAAAATATTTTATTATATTATAAGATTTACTATCTATAAATAAATAAAGATTTTAATTTTTAAATTATAAGTTTTATAAATTTATTTAAATAATTTTCTGCAAATATAATAATAAAAGCACTTATATATCCAAATATAAATAATTTAAATGCATAATAAAGTTGCAATAAATTTAATCCATTATAATTTCGATTGTCAATATCAAAATCAAATTTATGTAATTTAGTTCTATTTGTAAACAAATTTGATTCCCAATGACTAATTAAACCAACTTGTACCATTTTTGAAATTCTAGGATTTTCAAATTTAAAATATTAAAATAATTAAAAAACTAATTAACATTTTTATTTAATAATAAAACAAATTTATCTTACAATTTGTTAAAAAGTTTTTTATACTTAAATTGTTTTTGCATAATAATGGCATGATAATCAGCAAAAAAATTTGCATGTTTATATGTTGGTGGTAAATATTGTTGTATGTCATTTTTGTAAATTAAATGTTTTAAGGTCATTCTATCAAATATAAAAGTATATTGTTTCGGATACTTTTTTATTGCCGCAACACAATTTAAAAATTTATTAACATGTTCAAATACATTGTTATCATTGTCAAAGTAGTATTTCTATAAAAATAAATAAAATATTAAAAATATATTTTTTTAATATTTTTATATTATTATATACTTTAATGTTTGGCGCAATTAAATCATTTTTATAAAATAAAATTTTTATTTTTCCAGCTCTTACTCTATTTATTAATAATTCAATTGTTTCTATTGGCTCAGAATATATAGATATCGTCATTAATGTAGATAAAGATACGGAATAGAGTGTCCTTAATATTAGGCATGCTACAATCCAGGTTACAATTATTAATTTCAGAAATAATAACTTAGATTTGATTGAAGCAATTGGTTGATTGAGTAAAACAGATATTACCGACCATTTAAGCCGAAAATTTTTATATATTTTATTTGATATAAATATACTTAAAATAAAATAAATCAAAATAAATGAAAACAGAATTAACCAAATGTTTGCATTAAATGGTCCAAACAATGACGAAGAATAGCCCAATAATTCAGGTCTATATGTAGTAAATGTAACAAAATTGATGTAATGCGGAGTTGCATAAGATATGACTTCAGCCCTCTCTGGTGTCTTGCTTATGGCTCCAATACCAATATCGGCTTTCTTAAAAATGTTCATGTTTATTGATTCAATTATATACAGAAAATTAATGTTTAAGTAGGTTTAAAAATATAAATTTACTGTATAGTTATGTTAATAATATTAAAGAGAATTATATATTAAACTAACATTAATTTTATTATTACTATTAAACTGGAAACTGCCAGACGACCATCTTAAATTCTTAAAATTTACTAAACATTTTGAAACATCTAAATTGTATATTTGGGTTTTAAAATAATTTTAATTTAACAAATTACATTTATATTAAATTGTCTCTTAATAATTTTTTATATTTAAATTACGTTAAACTTACTTGTTCAAATACTTTTCCAACAATACCGGTCCAGGATCCATTTGATAATTTAGTACCCCAATGTTTGTTACAGTCAATTAGTTCAAAAGTAAAATTTAAGTATTTACTTAACGATAATAACATATTTCCTTCATAGCCATTTACTGACTTAATCATGTTTGTATTTGTTTTATACTCAACTTGTATAAATGGATAAACCTTAACAATAAAGGATAAATGAATTTAAAATTTTTAAATAATATTGTGTTTTATTAATTTCTTTATAAACTTAGTTATTACCTGATTAAATGCAATTTTTAATTTTTTACCTGTTAATTTAAAATACATTTTAACACAAATTTAATTAAAATTGCTATTGCATAGCAATAACTATTGTTATAAACTAACTAAACTAAATTTATAATAATATGTTATTTTAAACGGTATTAAATATTTATTAAATATATTTTTTATTATTAAATATATTTTAGCTGAAATAGTAATTTGAAATTTGAAGTAAATAAATATTTTGAATAAATGATATATGTTAACTTATTGAATTAAAAATTTATTATTATTAATTATGTTTTAGTTTAACCAGTAATTTAAATTTTTAAGCGAATATATTTAAAAAATAAATTATATATGTTATTGTTATTTCTCAAATAAAATATATTTGTACATTTTGAAAAACCTTGAAAAATTATTCTAGTTTATTTTATGTAACTGTAAAATAAATATATATTTATTTAAATTTTTTATTACCAAGCATAATTTATGATATAAAATTAGATTTATATTTCTAAAATTATTATTTTATTGAAATAGAATGATAAAATTTTTATGTTATTTTAAATATAAAATTGTTTACAAAATTATTTTAGAAATAATTTATTAATATCAATTTATTTTGAAATGCCTTGCTAAATAAATTTCAATTATATTTTGCAATTATAAAAATATAGAATTTATATATTATTAAAAATTAAATTATACTTTGGTAAGAAATTTTTTTATTGTTTATTAATTTGGTCAAAACTAATTATAATTGCAATTGTGTTAACAATAAATTATATATATATATAACTCAATATAATTTAATTTATTTTAATTTTACTTAATTAAATGTTTATATTTTAACAAAATTTTTAAATTTATTAAAAATTATTTCTGCAAATAATATAATAAAAACACTTATATATCCAAATATGAATAAATTAAACGCATAATACAATTGCATTAAATTTAGTTCATTAAAATTTTGTTTGTTAGTATCAAGTTCAAAAGTATTTAAGTTTATTTCATTTGAAAATAAATTTTTTCCCCAAAAATTAATCAGGCCAGCTTGTATCAATTTAGAAATTCTAATATAAACAACATTTAAAGACAGAAAATAAACAATAATAATTAATTATTTATACTAAAACAATTATTTTCAGATTATTTAATTACTTACAAAATATTAAAATGTTTTTTATATTTAAATTGTTTTTGCATAATAATGGCATGATAATCAGCAAAAAAATTTGAATGTTTATATGATGGTGGTAAATATTGTTCTATTTCAGCCTCGTTAATCCAACGTTTTAAGGACATTCTATCATATATAAATGTGTATTTCTTAGGAAATTCTTTTATTAAACTAAGACAATCTATAATTGTATCAACATGTTCAAATATATTCCTAATATTATTAAAGTAATATTTCTAAAATAAAAAAATAGAATTTTAAATTGAAATTGAAATTAATTAAAAAAATTATGCTAAAAATACCTTAATTTTAGTTGATACAATAAGATCATTTGAAAAAAATAATATTTTTAATTTTTCATCTTTTAATGCGATTTCTAATTCATCGATTGTTTCAATTTTGTCAGAATATATAGATATCGTCATTAATGTAGATAAGGATACGGAATAAAGTGTTCTTAATATTAAGCATGCTACAATCCAGGTTACAATCAATAATCTCAAAGATAATAAATTAGATTTGATTGAAGCAATTGGTTGATTGAGTAATACAGATATTACCGACCATTTAAGTCGAAAATTTATATATATATTATTTGATATAAAAATACTTAAAATAAAATAAATAGATATAAATGACAACAGAATTAACCAAATGTTTGCATCAAATGGTCCGAACAATGACGAAGAATAGCCTATTTTCTCAGGTATTGGTGTAGTAAAGGTAACAAAATTAATGTAATGCGGAATTGCATACGATATGACTTCAGCCCTCTCTAATGTCCTGCTTATGATTCCAATACCAATATCTGCTTTCTTAAAGTTTAATATTTATATATTTCTAATTTTCTAATTTAAAATTCAAATATGATTAAAACATTTTAAATTAAACTTAAGTAAAAATTTTATATTTTAATATCTAAATAATTTAATTATTATAAATTATTTATACTTTAATTACTATAACAAAGTTTTTTGAAATTAAATTTACAAAAATTTTAATTCAAATTATATTAAACTTACTTGTTCAAATACTTTACCAACAATACCGGTCCAGGATCCATTTAATAATTTAGTGCCCCAATCTCCTTGACAGCCAATTAGTTCAAATGTAAAATTTAAATATTTACTTAGTGATATTAATATATTTCCTTCATAGCCAGTTATTGATTCAAGCTCGTTTGTACCTGTCTTATATTCAGGAACAAAAATTTTACCCACCTAAAATAGCATTAAAAAAATTATATTTTTATGTTTATTTGATTAATTAAAATTTTAATAATAACTATACTTGATTAAATGCAACATATAACTTTTTTTCTTTTAAATTTAAACCCATTTAAACACAAATTTGTTTAAATTTTTTTTACAAATTTATTATATTTATGTATATATATATTTTTTAAAAATAACTAACATTGGTAAATTAGAAACGAATATATAATATACAAAAACAAAATAACAAAATAAATTTATTTATTTGATTTTTTAAAAGTACAATAATATTTCTTATAACTAAATATATTATAGTTTATTTTAATGATTAAAAACTTTATATATTTTTTAAATAAATTATTAATAACAATTTAAAATTCATAATAAAATAAATTTAAATATATCGGAAATATTAAATTTCTTTATTTAATTTTATTTCATGCAATTGTATAACAAATAAAATTTTAAAATATATTTTATAAACAAAAAATTCTAATGCAATTTTATTAAATTTATACATGTTAATTTGTATTAGCTTTATGGTAAATAGAATGTTTTAGTTAAATGCTAATTTTTTTATTATTTTTAATTTTATAATATATTTAATATTTATTTTTATTTAGGCATGTAAATTATTTTAATATAAATTTTATTGAGTAAATTTATTGATAATCTATTAATCAACAATATATTTTTCATAAATAAAAACAACATGCTTTTAAAATATATATTTAAAAACAAGCTATTTTAAGCAAAGCTCCACCTTTTTACTTTTTAAAAATTAAATTTTGGATAAAAATTAATTTGAATATACTGTACAATGTTGAATCAAGCCCAAATTCAAGAAGTTTTAAACATTATTTATAGTTCTAAAGCGCATAAGTTTATATAGCAGAAGTGTTATTCGTATATATAGTTACATTTTTAATGAGGTGAGAACTACAAATAATACAATAAATGTAGTCTAATAATTAAGTATATATTTATTTAGAGTTTAAAATAAACTTACTAACATATAGTTATTAATTAAACAAATAAAACCATTATATATGCATAAACCTAAGCATTATCTCTTAGGTGTATGCTGTTATGCCTTTTTTACTTGTTAACTATCTAAAGTGAGCAACAAGTATTTCAAACTTTGCGAAAACATTTTTCTAAAGTTTAATATATTTAACTCTAAATGTTATACATTACGTTTAATAATTTTTGTAATATCTAAAAAAAACTTCTATAAAATTATAACTAGTTATAAGAATGAAAATTTTACTATATAATGGTCATGCATTTTAGAAATACAAATAATGTCTAATGTTGGTCAGGTAAATGGTCAGTTTGGGCTTGAGAAAATACAGTAAGTACTGAATATAATAGGCAAATATTTTATTTAAAATACAAAATATTTTTTAAATTATAACTTCTCAAAATCTTAAGATAAGTTGTATATATGGTTTGTAAAAACTAACTATAAAGTGTTTTCAAAAAAATATCTCAATAAATATATATTTTTTTAATATTTAAAAAATTTGTTTAAAATATACTTTCACAAATTTTAACTGTTAACTCAATAACAGTACGTAACATATAATAAAAACTGATAAACTATTTCAAAAAAATTTTTTTTTAATTTTTATTTAATTTAATATATATTCTCAAATTTTATTTTTTAAATTTTCCTAAAATTTCTTGAATTTTTGTAGAATAAAGACAAAAAACAGCTAGGCTATACACAAAAGATTGACATATTTGCTTTTATATTAATATAACGAATCAACCTAAAAAATAATTAAATATTTAAATGTAATATTTGAATTATTACAACTTGATATAATTTTTGTGTTAACTGTGATTTAATTGATTGTTTATTAATTGTCAATTAGAAATATTTTTTATTAAAATTTCTAAATATTACTGAAATATAAGTAATAACTTAACTACTCATAAGCCGAAGCCTTTTTTCCTGCACAACCCGTAGTGAGGCCAGGAATCATTACTTCACCGTTAGGTATGGTGACGAGGATAGTGTCACAGCCTTAAGAGCATACACCTGAACGCTCCGTATACGTAGATTAATGGTTATCAATTTATCGTAATTATGAGTAAACTGTCCTTGGTAAAGTTCTTGATCGTTTTATCTCAACTTATTTTTTCTTTAAAAAATTATTTTAACTTTTGAGGTTTGAACCGACTAACTCAGTGTTAGAAAGCGGACGCATTACTACTGCGCCACCCGCCTGAGCTAAAAGATATAAATGATAGAAATTGTCAGGATAAAAATAGTATAAATTATATAATTAAATATTAATATTGTAAAAATCCGGTTATTGTTTGCTAACAATAGCCGGATTAAAATCATAAAACATACAAAAATGCATAATTGCATTAATAGGCAATAAGTGGTGTAATCGTATGATCACACCACTTATAATAAATTGGGCTGACACAGCGTCAGCCCGATTGAGGAGATAGCCAAGGACGACGTGTGCAAAAATTGACGTTCAATCGGCCGGAAACGAGTTTCCGGCCGATTGGTATAAAAAGAGAGCACAAGCTCTTAATTAATTAATTAAAGTTTTGTTGTATTTCTAACTGTTTTCAATAATAAAAATTTGTACAAGAAATAAGTCTTTGCTGTTGTTGTGCTAGTCTTGTTGGGCCGGCGGCTTTGCCGCTCGAGCCGTCGGCCGTCTAAACGCGGAACGCTACTAAACCCTGGTACGAGTGGTTCGGTCTGGCTGGGAGTCAGGCCGAATCACTACAATATTTTACTTAAAATATATTAAATTTTTAATAAATAAATTTAGTTAAATTTAAGACATAACATTAAAATTTAGTTAAGTTTACATTTATCACATTTTGTATAACATAAAAAAATTTTATTTTTTATTTGAGATTAATTATATTATTGAATATAATGACCATGTTTCAATTAATACATTCTATGTGCACATAAATATACTTTATGTTAAAATTACTTTTATTATCTATTTTATGTTTAAATTATTAAAATATAATATTTTTTCTAAGCGATGTCTACACTATTAATAATTTTTAAAAACTAGTAATAATTATATAAATAATATATTTTAACTTTTTATAATGTCACAGTTTTAAGAGCACATCACTATATAAATAATTGTAGTTTTTGGCTAAATTGCTGGTAAACTATCAATTATCAGAAATTGTTAACCATCCCACGATTATTTTTTTTCTCAAATGTCTTATCAAACTTACTAGAAATATTTGCAAGGACGCATATCAAAATATTCTTATAAATAATTTTAAACAATATTAAATTGTATATTTTACTTAAAAATTAATTGACATTTTTACGAATTTTAATTTGTCCACAATTTAAACTGAATTATTTATAATAATTAAAAGTTTTTATGCCTTATATATATATATATTATAATTCGATTAAAATTTACTGCTATTTGCTTTAAATGCAGATCTCGTATAGACAGCTCATAATAATACAGCACTTAAACTATACATCGAGAACGCATACATATACAAAGCACTTAGAACTTTTAGTTAATTTAGTTAAACATGCGCAAAAATTGAATTAATTTTTAATTAACATATATAATGTACTTTTGTTTAAAATTACTTTTAACAATATTCTAATGAACATTCTCGCAAATAATTCTTTTCAAAAACAATAATTAGCTTTATAAACACTGCGCCATCTTGTTTGTCTATCTCTTACTAAATTCCTCGTAATGCAAGGAAAAAATTCTAAAGCAGGATACAAAGATGTTATCTGGATTATATATTTTACATTAAACTTATTAGTTTTAAAACAAATTTAAAAAACATACATCTATTTTATCATTAAAAATATTTATTTTTATATAAATATTTCACATATTTATATTGATTTTTTTGCATTTATGTTTGAAATTTGCTAAAATTGCTAACAATTAACATTTATTATTAATAATTAGTTTAATTGTTTATATTAGTTGCAGTTATAAGCTATGGTTATTTATTATTGTAATTTAATTTAATTGTTTGCAATTTAAAATTTAACATTAATATTTAAATTTTTTAAAATGTAGTTTTATCTTGTTTTTTTAAATGATTATTTTATAAGAATAAAAATAACATTTTAAATTTTATAAAAAAAAATTACAAAAATTTTGCAAATACAAATAGTATAATATTTTTAATTAATTTTATAATGTAAATATTTTATATTTTATTTATTTAATTAATTAAATTTAAATTAATTTTTTTAATTATTTTGTTTTTTATTTGTTCATTTATTAATATATTTAATTTGTTTTAATATATAAATCTTACTGTAACTTTTTATTTAATTTGATTTAATTTCTTGCATTTTAATATTTTACAAGTTATTGAACTATTAATTTGTAAAAATAAATTATTTTTAAATAGTAAAATTTTTGCTATTAAATTAATTTAAAAAAACAATATAATATATTGAGTATTAAAACTATTCAATAATAAATTTATTTTATTTTTATTTTTAAAATTTATTAGACAACATAATATTTTAATATTTTTATCATAATTTTACGATAAAAACATACAAATTTTATCATAAATATAATCCATTTAAAATAATTTATACATATTCAATATTACATGCAAAATTAATTTAAAGTTAAATGTAATAATGTCGTATAATCTAGAAGGAGTAAAGTTATTTGTAGCTTCAAACAATGTAAATTAATTAATTTAATGTAATATTTTATACTAACAAATTATGTTTAAATTAACAGTTTTATCCATATTTTTACGCATTTTACAACAATAATAGTCTAAGACTCAAAACAATTGATGGATATGAAGGAAAATTATTATTAGAAATGAGTAAATATATGAAATTTACTTTTGAGGTATTAAATTGCAAAAATGTTTTTGGATATAAATTGAGTAATAATTCGTGGAATGGTGTTATTGGTAAAGTGTTGATAAAGGTAAATATTTTATTTTATATTAACAAAATTTTACATATAATAATTATAAATTATATATTTTACACAAAAAATAAGAATGTATTGTTTATTTTACATTATTTTTTCAAGAAATAAGCGTTTTATACTTATTTTACAATGTAAAAGCTCTACAATTCTGGCTAGATAAATGCAAAAATTAATGACTATTTTATATATAAATCCAGTTTTGCTAAAAATGACAATGTGGAAAATTTTAATGTAAAAAATGGCAAAGTTGAATCTGACAATTTCAAATATGACAACATTTTCGACATTGTCATTTTTAGCAAAACCAAATTCAAATTTACGTTTTTCATTATTTTTTTTTATCTAGCTAGAATTCTTGAGCTTATACATTGTAAAATGTGTATAAAACGCTTATTTCTTGAGAGTATTAGATATATTAGATATATGTAATAGTTAAGTAAAGTATAAAGTTTAGTTTTTAAATTAAAATTTTAAAAAATTCAGAAAACTGTTTTCAGCTAGGAACGAAACAAAGTCAATTGGCAGATCTTTAACTGGCGTTTTGCTTAGCCATTTATATATAAGCTCAGGTACAGCACATCTAAACTAGCTAATTCAACTAATCAAATAAATTTAACCAAGTATAATAACAACTCAGTATCACCTTAAAACTTGCTATTAGTTGACTTAAATATTGTAACTAGTCAAAGAGCAAGAAATGTTATTAACAATAAATATCTTGCTGACTAACAAAATTCACTGACATGTTAGTTTCACAGTTACATATGCATTACATATAAAAAGTCAGTAAAGCTCACAATAATATTGTTGTACTTATTAAAAGCCATATATAATATCTAGTGTTTAAATAAATATTAAAACCATATTTAACTTTATATGAATATTGTATTTATACTGTATAATTCTTTAATCAATTGTTTTTTATCTTGTTATAAATAAAATATTTTAAATAGAAAGCAGATATAGGTATTGGAGGCTTAAGTCAAACATTTGAAAGATCTAAAGTCATATCGTATACGACTCCTCATTATATTAATACAATTACATTCACAACACCTATACCTGAGATAATAAGCTATTCTTCGTCATTGTTCGGACCATTTGATGCAAACATTTGGTTAATTCTGTTGTCATTTATTTCTATTTATTTTATTATTAGTATATTTATGTCAAATAAAAATTATAAAAATTTTCAAATCAATTGGTCAGTAATTGCTGTTCTACTCAATCAACCAATAGTTTTATTTAAATCAACAATATTATCATTTAAATTATTAATGTTTAGTTGGATTTTAATGTGTTTTATATTACGAATCTATTATTCGGGAGATTTATATACATTGTTGTCATTATCTCAATATTCAGATAGTATTGAAACAATTGACGATTTGGCAAAAGTTTTAATAAAAAACAAATTGAAAATTATATCATTTCCCACTTTATTAATCTCTCAATCAATTCAGGTTTAATAAATTGTACATGCTATTTTTAATGTTATATTTCTTATTATGCTTTATATTTATTTTTAGAATAATTATTTTAATGGAAATAATAATATATTTAAACAAACAAATAGTTTTAGTTCTGGCCTAGCGTTAGTAAAGCAACATCCTAAAAATTATATATTTGTAATGGAAAAAATGACATTAATTGCTACACTTAGTTATTACAATATATTACAATATTTACCAGCTTCTAATACAGATTCAGTCTTTTCATTGGACTTTCACTCAATTGTAGTGCAAAAATATTTCAAATATAAAAAACAATTCAATAGAATGTAAGTAATATATTTTATTTGTTTAATTTTTGTATGATTAATTTATTAGTTAAAAAGTGCAATTTATATTAATTTGAAAAATTTAAGTAACATGAAACAATAAATAATCAAATAATGCAAATTAGTGTTGTTAAAATAAAATACATTTTTAATTAATTAACAAATTTTTAAAAATAAATTTTTACTTAATTACTTTTACTTTTAACTATTTTTAAAAATATTTTCTAATGTTTTTATTTTAAAGTATTTCAGATATGCATAAAGCTGGTCTAATACAATATTGGCAAAACCAATTTATTGAAAATAATTATAAATTAAATAAACCTGATCTAAATCCAGCCAAAAACAAATTTGTTTCTTTAAATTTTATCCAATTAATCATTGTATTTAATTACAATTTATTTGGATGTTTGGCTGCATTTATGTTATTTATTTTTGAAATATTTTACTTTATTATTATAAATCAACTTGCATAAATCAAATTATATATAAATAAGCTAATATAATTTTTTAAAAATTTTAATACTAATTTATTAATAGACATTAAAAAATTATTTTTTATTATAAATATTTTAATTCAAAAATAAAATTTTAATAAACTAACATTATTTACAAAAAGAATAGTTTAAGAAAAAAATTTGTTAGTTGTGTTGAAATATAAAGTTAATTGAAAATCAATTAAATCCATTAACAAGTATTTTTATTAACGTAACAAAAATCTAAAAATATTTTATGTTAACGATAAATTTTAATGTAATATATGTTTGACATTTATATTAATATATATTAATTTTTATATTAAAATATAATTAATTTATATATTTTAAAAATGCAATGGTTCAATTCAATGTCATATACAAGCACGACATGTACATGTTAGAATTTTGCATAATAAAGAAATAAATTAATAATATAAATTATTTTTAATTAAACTAAACTTTTATGTAATTTTAAAAAAATTGTATTTTTTATTATATTAAGCATATTACAGAATATATCTGTCATTGAATTAAATAAATATATGACAGATATATTTGAAAATATATATAAATATTCAATAATTAATTTTTTATTTTAAATAATTAATTTTCAATTACTTTTCAATTTTTACATTACAATCACATTAGTCAAAATTTACCATGACAACACATGTAAAAAACATTAAAACTTAAACAAATCAAAACAATCTGTCAAAAAGCTTTTATTAAGAAATGCAAAAGTATTTAAACAAAAATTATTTTTAAAAACTAGCCATTACTCAATAATTGTTATATCGAGCAAAAACATTTCAAACATAAACTGTAAGGTATGTAAAAAAATATTAAATTAAAAACTTTTAACAGTTAAAGTTATTTGAAATTTCTAAATTTAAGTAACTAACCAATTACAATCATGTCAAATTGTGTGTATGTCAATATAAACACAAACACAACTGATTGGGGATTCAATGCAAACAACAATCCAATTAATGTCTTTGCGGATGCATTTCCTCCGCTATTGACAAAGAGGAAAACAACTGATTACCTAATATATTGCGGGCCTTTAATGATGTTTCTAAAGACTTTGGCTCAATTTGCCCAAAAGGAGTAAGTATAATTTTATATTTAGTAAGTTTTTTAAGTATAGATAAATTTGTATATAAATTTTATGTAAATGTTTTTAAAGTTAATATTTGTATTATTATAGCACGCTAAATCTTTAATTAATTTATATTTTCCAATTATTTTTAAAAATAATTTTATACAATTGTAATAGATATATCGTGCTTGCATATTTATAATCTAATAAAATTTTATTCAGTTTTCGATTTGTTCAAAGTCCAAATAATCCGAATGAAGCAGTAAAGGCAGATCTAATACTGCGACCATTTAGCTTGTTGAATTTAATAGGTTTCCGTGAAATTTATAGTTTATCAAATTATGTTGGGCAATTTGATGGTAATGTTTTTGTAAGCAAGCCAC
>JAQFXP010001877.1:0-17207 GCA_034693685.1 Belba bartosi
TCCACATTTTTATAAATTAAGACTGACAATTTAAAATGCTTTGTTTCTTCTCGCCTTTCCTTTTCCTACTTCAGTTATAACCTAATTGTCCTCTAATTTAATAATCCATTTATTACTGCAAAGTTTGATATGTTTTAAATGATTTGAACTTAAAACATAAAATTAGTAACACTAAAGTTTTCAAGTTATTGAAATTGAAATATATAATTTAGAATTTTATATCATGTAATGAATTGCAGTATAAATGTAATTGTTTTGGCAATTGCACAGTTGTGTTGAATATCGCATAAAATACAATACATTAGTTAAATATTTTTGGCATAAATTCGGTTTTTATGATTTATTTAGTTAATTTAAACATTAAATTAATTGGTTGAAAAAATTCATTTTCCCCAACAATCTATATTTGGTTGATTGAGACATTGAATTGCTTTTGAGTCCCGGATATAATTGTGAAAATACAGTAAAAATGAATTGAATATTGTTTTTGAGATAATATCAGAAATAAGTCAACCTTGAATTAGGTCGGCTTTCATACCATTCCACACCTCTTATGACAATAAAAAAATCTATTGTTTCATTCAAATAAACTTATTTTCTTTGCTTTTAAAAAACTTGTATTTGTTTTTTATTCAAATTATTTATAAATATTATTTGATTTATTAGATATTCAAATTAATTTTACCGCTTCTCATATTTTTCAACTTTGGTTTACAAATAATACAATCAAAAAGAATATTAAGTAAGTATTACATGTTTTTACATAAAATTTTTTAATATCTCAAATAAATTACAAACAAAAAAGTGCTGCTAATGAAAAAACTTTAAATAAAATTGTATAAATAAAACTTGATTTCAATATACAATAGGTTTTTATACAGAAAATTTATATTTAAAAATGGCAATTCAATATTGCTTAATTTTAAATATAAAACGTTGTTCTATAAAATTAAATTGTTATTTTAATCAAAATATTAATACAATTTGTAAACAATAGACATGTTTTAAATCAAAAATAAGCATAAAAACACAAGGGCAATTTAACTCTTTATTGTATAAAATTCCCAGGAATGCAAAAAAAGCAACATTAAAACAAGAAAGTCTTTAAATTGAGCAAAACTAAATATAAACTCCCGGAACTTATCTTAACTATAAATTTATTTATTCATAGATTAATTTTTTAAATAGCTAAAAATTATTTCATATTTTAAAGAATTTACGTTTAAAGAAATTAAGAAATTTTTCATAAATTGGTGTTAAATCGGTTTAAATTAATTAAATAAATTATTATATAGGTTTTTGAGCATTTTACGAAAAATTCTATTTCTAGTCTCTTCTAGTTTCTAGGCAATTTTTTTTTTGTTAAAAAATTCCTTCTTTAATCCCCTTGAATCGGCTGACCTTCTGAAGCCCTGATCAATTAAAAGATCAATTTTTTAATAATTTATATTTTAAACTTAAATAATAATAATTTTTATTTAATGTTGTTTAGAATTAAAAATATTTTAAAAATAAGTCAAACACTAGTTAACTATATGAATATAATTAATATTTATAAAACTTTTAACAATTAATCATTATTAAAAACAAATATAAAACAAAATATTTGTATAAATATACTCTTGTACGTTTTATTTTACTTTGCTTGATTTTTACCCAATTTAAAGACTTTCTGATAATAACCAGCGATAAACACATTTCATAGAGTCAATTAACATTTTAAATGTTTATTAAAAATGCAAAAACAATATATCTGCGTAGTCTGCTTGACAATTGATATAAACGTTAACAAGCATTTAGATTTCTTATCTTGCGCCCATCGCTGATGATAACTATTGTAATAAAATTAATATTTAGCTAGTTTTTGTTTAAATACTTTTAAAAATGCTTTTGGTCAATTTATTTCAATTTAGCAATTATACTAAATTATGTATTTTATAATAAAAATTTAAAACATTTATTTTTCAAAAACTTTGATACCAATAATTTTAGAAACATATTAAGCATTAATTGTAAAATTATGATATTTTAATTTTACAAATTTTAGTAAAAGTCAAACTGTAGAAATTGTTTTATTTCTATTTTTTGTTATAGGTTCACATCTTTTAAATGAAAAATTATCCTCAAATGCAAAACCAAATAAAAAATTGGTTTGTTATTACACTAATTGGTCTCAGTATCGACCAAAAGAGGGCAAATTTATGCCCGAAAATATTGACCCTCACATCTGCACTCATATTATTTTCAGGTAATTTTAATTAATTTTTAATAATATATAAATATTTGTATTTTATAAAAAGTTTAAAAATAAAGAGTAACACATTTGAAATGAATTAATGCTAATAAATTTGATTGTTAATTCTTGAAAAATATAGTTACATAAAATAGCAAAAAAAAAACATTTGTTTAAATTAGTATCAAAATGTTTTTGTGCAATCTCTTAATGAAATATTGAAAATTTTTATAATTATAAATTTTTGTTAAATTTAAATTTGTAAAAAAGCATGTTAATTAATTTGTATATTGACAAATTAGCTTTGGGTGGATGAAGGCAAATAAACTGACCTCGTTTGATGCAACAGACGAGACCAAAAATGACAAAAAGGGCACTTATGAGAGGGTTATTGATCTCAAGTCTCAAAATCCAAAACTTAAAGTTTTACTCGCAGTTGGTATGTCATCGAAATTATATTTTATTATTAAAATTACAATTTTTTTTACTGTATATATGCATATATTAATATATTCAATATCTATGCAATTTGTGTTTAACATGCTAAGGCGGCTGGTCTTTCGGCACTGAGAGGTTCAAAACAATGTCCGCAAATCAATACAACAGAAAAGTATTTATTTTCAGTGCAATGGAGTATTTGAGGCAAAGAAATTTTGACGGTTTGACAATGTCCATCTAATCTGATTTAAAGGTTTCTAATCGTGATTCTGTTCAATAGGTCTGGATCTCGACTGGGAGTTTCCCAAAGGATCAGATGATAAGAAGAATTTTGTTGACCTGTTGAAAGTATTTATAGATTTTATTAATTAATACTAAATTCATATCAATTATTATTATTTATTAATATAAAAAATAATATAATTTAAATAAAAGGAAATTAGAGAAGCTTTTGAAGCTGAAGCCAAAGAGAAAAAACTGCCCAGATTATTATTAACAGCCGCTGTATCAGCCGGAGCTGACACAGTTCGAGGTGGCTATGATGTGCCGGCAGTTGCGGCGTAAGGCTATTTAGATTTGATTTTTAAATATCATATATTATATATTTGTATTTATTATTTAAAAGTTATGTCGATTTTCTAAACATAATGTCGTATGATTTTCACGGAAAATGGGAACCAAAGACTGGACACAACGCACCCCTCTTTGCTCTGTCTTCAGAAACAGACTGGCGCAAACAGTTATGCATGGTTAGTTGCTCGCTATTTTTAGTATTATATTAATCATTTTAAGAATACCTAATATTGTTTGGAAAGGCAGTTAAATTCATTTATACACAATTTGCTCTTATATAAACTATACTAAAATATTTGACAATTAACTGACAAATGTTTGTGACAATTTATTAAAATAAAAATAATGTAATTTGCATTTAAATTCATCATTTTTTCCATATTATAAAAAAAAATTCTTTTGAATTAAACAATAAATTCTTTCAAATGAATGTAATGTTAATCTAATTTATTTAGGATTTTGGAGTAAAAATGTGGGAAAGGATGGGAGCGCCGAAAGACAAGATAGTGGTTGGAATGGCTACTTATGGTATGTTTTGATGTTTGCTATGTTTGTAACTGTATATTAATACCGATATTAACTGTTTGTCATAATAACCATTAACTGCGAACATAGGCCGGAGCTTCACTCTGACCAGTACTGCAAACAACGGTATGAATGCGCCGACATCTGGCGGCGGAAAAGCCGGAGAGTTCTCTCGAGAGTCGGGATTCTTGGCTTTCTATGAGATTTGCGAAATGCTTAAGAATGGCGCCACTTATATATGGGACGAAGAACAGAAGGTCCCGTATCTGATAGATGGCGACCAATGGGTCGGCTTCGACGACGAGCGCTCCATCAGAGAGAAGATGAAGTGGCTCTTAGACAATGACTATGCCGGTGCCATGGTTTGGACAGTCGACATGGATGACTTCCATGGCAAGTGCGCCGGACGGAAGTACCCACTCATTGAGATAATGGGCGAAGAACTAATTGGAAGACCAAAAGCCAAATCGAGTTTTGATTCAATTGTTCGCAAAGCAACGGCTAATCCGATTCTGAAAGTCTCGGTTCCAAACACTGAAACCAATGTTATTAACGAGAAGTTGGATCAGACCTCTACCACTGTTTCGAACAATGCATTGCCTATTGGTTCGGATGACGAGACGACAAACGCTAGAATTGTCTGCTATTACACGAATTGGTCGAACAAGAGGCCGGGTATAGGCAAGTTCGAACCGGAGCACTTGGATCCCAACCTCTGCACTCATATCATATTTGCTTTTGCGAACCTAAACAACGAATTCAAGATAAGCGCGAGTGAGGAAAGTGACGAAACCAAGGGCTCCCAACCCGGGCTCTATGATCGTGTGCTCGCACTCAAAGCCAAGAATTCGAATTTAAAAGTGATGATAGCGGTCGGGGGTTGGATGATGGGTCCGGCGCCCTTCAAACAACTCACTGAAAACACATACAGACAAACGCTCTTTATCTTCAATGCAATCGAATTTCTCCGGAAGAAGGGCTTTGACGGACTCGACATATGTTGGGAATTCCCGAGAGGGGCCGAAGACAAGGAACGATACGTCACTCTTATTAAGGTTTTGATTTTACTTTGCAATTATGATGAGTCGAGAACTTGGACTTAAATTTTTGCAATTAATATGGAATTAGGAATTGAGGGAAGCCTTCGATGGCGAAGCAAAAGGTTCCGGCAAATCAAGACTACTGCTGACTGCGGCAGTCCCGGCCAGCTTTGAGGCCGTCACCAGTGGCTTCAATGTACCCGAAGTCAATAAGTGAGTTGGCCTTAGGTTTGATATTTGATTTCAATATTGGTTTGAATTACAGATATTTGGATTTCATAAATATAATGAGTTATGACTTCCACGGGGATTGGGAGCAAACGGTGAACCACAACTCACCCCTATTTGCGCTTAACAGTGCGTCCGGCTATCAGAAGAAGCTAACTGTGGTATTGAACCCGAACTCAATTAATATTTTGAACTCTATTTTAAACCCCGTTTTACTATTTTTCGAAGGACTTCAGTGTCAGTGAATGGGTTAGTAAAGGTGCTTCCAAGGAGAAACTGGTGGTCGGCCTCCCGACCTATGGCCGAACTTTCACGCTTTCCAGCGCTAATCTCACTGATGTAAACGCACCGGCAATAAAAGGGGGCCAACCGGGACAGTTCACGAGGGAATCGGGATTCTTAGCATTTTTTGAAGTGAATTAATGAATTATTTTATTTATTTAATAAAATTAAATCCAATTTTAATCTCAAATAGATTTGTGATTTGTTGAAAATGGGCGCCACTTTGGTTTGGGATAACGAGCAAATGGTCCCATATGCTTATGCTGGTGATCAATGGGTTAGTTGTAACTTGCAAGTTTTAATTATTCGACAAAGTTAATGCAGTTATTAAAATAAATTACTTAAGTTATACATTATATAACTTATAACTTGGATCTTTTTTATAATAAAAATTTAAATTTTAGGTTGGGTTTGATGACCCGCGAAGTTTTAAAGTTAAAGTAAGCAACTATTTCAATTAATATTATAAAAACAGTAAATTTTTTATTTTTAAAATAAAAACTTTTCATACTGTATCATTTTTAAAAATACTTTTAGGTTCAATGGCTTAAACAAGCAGGCTATGGAGGCATTATGATCTGGTATTGTTTACTCGTTTATTTTTGATAAGCTTGACGATAACAAACATAATTACTTGATTAACAAACTAATCATAATATACGAATGTGTAATAAAGGTCAGTAGACATGGATGACTTTAGCGGGTCGTGTATGGGACAGAAGTATCCCCTAATACAAGCAGCAAAAGATGAGCTCAAAGGCTATAAAGTGGCTAACCTGGAGGCCCAGAGCAGTAACATTAATAGTGTGTCTGGAAAAGGGTCTTCGGGTATGTTTCTAACAATTATATTATATAAGTATTAATTCGATTAAAACTTTATTTCAGAAAAAAATAAAGACGAAGTGAAGTGCGAAGAATCTGATGGACACATCAGTTACCACAAAGACAAGACTGACTGCACAATGTACTACATGTGCGAAGGCACCAGACGTCATCACATGCCTTGTCCACAAAACCTCGTTTTCAATATCAATGAGAATGTGTGCGATTGGCCGGAGAATGTCGAGGGATGTGCTGTCAAAGACACAAAAGCTTAGAATCAATACTAAATTTAAATTATATTTTTAGTGCCGAAACATTATATTTCTGTTTTTAATCATTTGTTAAATTATGTTATTTTTATAGCACTTTAAAGTTGTTTTTTGTATGAAATCTTTTTTATATAAAATCTTTTTTTAATTTAATATAAATACTCATTAGAATCAAGAGAAAATTTTATAAAATTATTTCATCTTTCAGTTTATTAAAATCATTAAAAATTTTGCAAATATTTATAATACAAATAGAAAAATACAAAATTTATTTAATATTACTAAATGAATAAACTCAGAGACAACCAAGGTCGACCAATTCAGGCAAGTATATTTAGGGCAACGATGGTTCTTTGCCAAGTAGAAATTAAAAAAATGGCAAACAGTAAAAATAACCTCAAAATCTTATTTGCATATCAGCTTCAATTGGAAAATATTTAACTATATTTGCCTTTTGGTTAACTCTGAATAAAGTTATTCAAAAATAAGTTAATTTAACGGAAAAATACAAAATTTTAAGATTAAATCACTTGGAAAATAGGAACTGAACGTCAATGAGAGAACTCTCACAACTATTGACTACTAATGTAATCTTTATTTCATTTTTTTCATCATTTTTCACAAATCTCACGATTTTTATTGCATTTATTTCAGAAATATCTTTGACTTTATCGATAGAAATCATTGATTTCTTCCAAAAATTTTGATATTTATATTCAATACAAATGTTTGACAAGTTTTTTGTCACTAATATTAATAATGAATCCCCTTTTGATGGTTTACTTGGATTTTTGAGTCCATTATCGCTCAAATCTAGAATTGAGTCTATGTTTTGATCATTTAATGAGAAACACTTTATATCGAGAATATCTTCGTGTGAATCAAATAGTCTTTCTTTGTGTGATTCATTGGTGAGAATATCAATGGTTTTCTTTAGTTTACCATTGATTGGATCAGATTTTACAATAATAACCGACCGATCGTTGTATACATTAATCGAAAACATATGAACACTAAAGCAATCGGTTTCTATAGTCGTGTATATATCGAGACTATTGATATCGAATGCAATGAACTTATGGGTATTGTTATGTCGGGAGACTGTGTCCAACCAAACGAGTCCACAATTCTTATTCAAATCAGTCGACACTATATTCGAGAAGTTGTCGTTCAATATCATAATACTTTCGGTTTGTTTTTTGTCAATCATATATCTGGAGACCAGACCGGATGTGCTTATGATTATTGCAAAATTCGATTCTTCGATATAGAACCCATCACAAGCCTCGAAGTTAACTCCAATTAAATCCAATTTTAGTCCATCTTTGGCTTTAGTGACTGTTTTTGATGAGCAATGACTACATATTATTCGGTTCGCGTCATTCGATATACCGATAATGAATGGGTTTTTGAGACACCACTGGGTTTTGCGCACGTTTTGCATGTCTTCCGCATAGAGTACTGAGACTTCATTAATAATGCGATTAGTTTTGCGAAAAACAGCTACTTTTGAACGATCAGAGCTGATCACTATTCTATAGTCATCCCTTGAATTGTTTACTCTAAGACCCAGTAATTCACTGCTTCTTCTACGGATCCATTGAGTCGTCGATTCTCTACTAATCGTTTGAATTGATTTCTCTAATTGTGTTGTAATCTGTTTGACATAAAAAGATCGTTTGGTTGCCATATATTTACGTTTCGGAAGTTTGATCTCATGAAAGGCTACTTTTTTCAATTCAATTATGTCGTAACAGTTTTTAGCGCAATCGCGGATCAAATTGATTAAATCGCCCGAACTTTTCGGTTCTTCTGGTTTGACATTAAGTCCCATTTTGATGAACGCAAGACTAAATCGGAACAACACTTTCACCCCTTCTAACCAAAAACAGTCGATTACGAACAGCCGCACCTGAAATGATATTTGAATTAGTTTAGACTCTTTATAGTTCAGTTCTGATCAGTTCTGACAAATTTGCATTTGTGTCAAATTAGTTATATTTTTAAACAATTTCCCTTAGATTAGCATTTATTGGCAAAAGTCACAAATCAATAATTTGTAGCCACTCTCTAATGAGACTACAAAAACTTATTCGTGAGAAATGTTTTTTCAAAACTTTATTTTGTATTCTGTTATGTAATGCACAGTCATTTGAAGGCAAATAATGATTTCAAAAATTTTGTTCTTTAACTCGTAAGTCGTAAACGCGAATGATTTTGCTTTATCAAGATTATGACTCGAAAAGTATTATAGGTTTAGATTCTAATTGTCTGAAAACTTTAAAATATTAATTTTAGTCAAATTCTAAAGTTTAGAATTTGACTAAAATTAATATTTCAAAGTTTTCAGACAATTAATCGGCAGTAATACCAATGCGTTCAGCGATGCCTTCAGTCGATTAAAAGCTCTAAATATGATAACTAATAGACAACTAATAGAAGTAATTCAGATATTTTTTGCTGAAACGCTTCAAATAGTTTTTAAATTGAGTGTCAATATAGATGAACAGATGAACTATATGTTCGCAAAATATATTCAAAACTTGAAAACCTTTTATTAATAACAATGAAGAGAACCTTCAATTGAACTAAAATATTCTCCCGATTTGCCTAATTTCAAATTTTTTTTTATAAGAACTGAATACTAAAAATACGAATCTTGTCGCAGATTAAAATCAAAAGCAAATAAAAATAATGTAATAATAAATTGTAGTTAAATGATCCAGTAGATAATTAACACAATTTAATATAATTAATAAAAATTAATTCAATAAAACACTAAATAATAAAATGCGATTCAAAGTGCAAAACGAGTGAAGCCCGTGGGTAAGTACGTGGCACTAGTGGCACTGGCACGTGCCCATATGGCCAGGTGTTATTCATCAGTAACAGGTAATACACGCATCAAAACTTGAGCTAAACTGGAGCTACAGCTTCGCTCCCTTTAATTTTGTAGTACTCAAACATATGAGAATCAGTAAGACTGAGAGACATAGGAGAGTAGGAGAGGCACAGGAGAGCATCTGGCAGTGCTGGCCACGCGACACATGCTGGCCATCCATTGAGGCGGTCATTGAAAGGGCAGATGCTTTGTGTTATCTAAACTCTAAACTCTTTGAATATATCGTTAAAAGCATTATAATTAAGCGAAACACATGCGTCGAGTTATGGAGTTATGGCCGTAGAAGACAAGACATACACTGAGTGAAGCCATCCATAAGAATATTTAGATTTATATTTGTATTTAACGCATATTTCAGTTTATTTCAAACTCAAATTTTCTATTGACTTCTTAGATATAAAATATGATTAAAATAATGTTTGCATTAATGCAGATGTTCTTTAGTTGTAAACTCGTATAAGAGTTTTAAACAATTAGTTCTTTATTTACAAAACGAGAAATCTGTCGATTGATAGCGAATGGAGGACTCAGACAAACGATAGATTTAAGTCGAAACTCGTTTTAAGTCGAATTAAATTACGGCTTATTTGTGTTTGACTTATAAGTTATGGCACATTTGTTCCGATAATATGTAATAAAACTAAATTTAAATATTTAAAAGTTATATGTTCATTATATATTTATTTTAATGTTTATATAAATATTCTCTCTGAAAGGCAGCGCCGAAAAATAATCGGATTTACTTGTTTATTTGTCGAAAAGTCCATTTCCGCTACTCCTAATTTACACATCAAATACATGTGCTCTACAGTGCCTACAGTCGTCTACAGTGCTTTGCAATGCGCTTTAGCTATACATTTACACAACAAATATATTGTATTTAATGCATAATTCAATGACAAATACTCTGCACATCTCAGACTAATTTCAATTTTAATTATAAAAAGTCGAATAATTTGTGTTGAGTTCTAGTCTATACTCTGGCGTTAGATTTGAGTTTAGATATATTTGTCGAAACGTATGGTTTTGTTAGTCAGTATTGTTAGAATCAATGAAAGACTAGTCAGTCATTCAGTTTCAGCCCTTGACTATAACTATAGCTAATATTAGACACTGGTATAGAATAACCAGAACCAAGAGACCAGTGCTGGAGGAACGCCAGGTGCAGTTGTTTGGTTTGAGTTAGTGGGGGTAGAGTTGGGGATATAGAGTGAAACGCGTGCTCGAGATTGACGACGTGCTGCACGTATTGGGGCTGTTGTCCCGCAGGCTCTACTGCATATGCTGTGCCTCTGCCTGTACTAGCTCTGGGATGAACACTGGTTTAAAAACATCTGCACTTAAGGGCTTTCGGTTTATTTCGATTCCAGTCTTCATCGAAGAAGGTTTTGTTGGCTCTTCTGTTCAGTTATATTAGAGTTCAGTTATGTCTAGCAATGAATGAACGTTTCAATTCAAATCACTTTCGAAACTAAAATTCAGTTTGGGTTTTCGCTAATTTTGTGCCAAAAATATAAGTCAATCGATAAAAATGTTTTCCCAAATAGTAATGTTTGCATCGATTTTGACGATCACAGCAACGGCACCCGTCATAATCAAAAGTGAAAGCAATCAGTTGTCGAACTCTATTGGAAATCCGACTCCAGCCGTTACCAGTGCATCGACCGGCATCGGCACCAGCACCAGCTCCAGCAAAGAGCGCAATTGGCTTCTGACCAAAGCCTGGCTCATCGATAATATCAATCGACTGAGACATGAATTCAATGAACTCGAGAGAGACTATAGCCATCACATCGAGTCCGACAACGCTCTGAATGCCAATAAAGACAGACAACTGGTTGAGGACATGGCCACCATCAGAGCCGATCATACGGTGCTATCGCAGCAACAAAAGCAAATCATCCAACTAATCAAAAAGAGTCAAATGCATAGTAGTGTCGCTCAAACACAAAACCTACTGCCAATTGAGATGACGACTGACAATAATGTTTTGCTCAAAAAGAGACATAAGAAAAGACATTCAAATTTCAGAGATTTCGTGCAAAAAGAACAGTCATTTGAAGATCAAACCAAACGCAATATGTCTGAAGTATTCGCTGAAATGTCTGCATTACATGACATCACTATTAATATATTCGAAGACTTAATTGATTTAGAAAAGAAAGTGAATGAAAAGTTTGAGCACTAAATAGTGTCGCTTTTTATCAACACATCCCCGCATCCAGTCATTCATGTGCTCTAATCTCAATCTTTTTGTATTAATACAAGATCTCAGTCTCAAAGTGATAACTTGACACTATCTCAACAATTGTTATATAGTCTCGATATTTGTCTCAACTCTAATATTCAAAGTTAGAGTTTAAGAACAATTATTATAAAATAGTTTTATTTGCACTTCTATTCAATTATTTATTATATAAATATAAATATTTTTTTTGTAAAAATAATTCCTGTAAATGTAAATGTGAATTAAATAGAATTTATTCATCTTGAAATAAAATGCACTTTTTGTTATCAAAACTAATCTATTTATTTTATAATATAAACAAAAAAAAATTAATTAATTTAGTTTAATAAATTTATAAATATTTCTAAAACTGGCTAAACCTAAGGAAAAGTACTATGGGCAAAAAATGCTGTTTAAATCTTTGAATAATACACAGTATATAGAAGTTTTTAAGTATATAAAATATATGCAACTAAATCTTACAATCAGCAAGTTCTCTTCTATTATATATATATATATTAATAGTGTGTTTAATATATTAATATTCGCGATAATTATTGAAATGTTGTTTTCAATGATTCGTTCATTAATGAAATACTTAAATAAAGTAATTATTAATTACAAAACAATAAAACAAATAATTGATTTCAAGAATCTTTAGGTCGAATAAATATTCAATTTATATGCAGTGACAGCAAACTGTCTTTGGCTGAACAGAAGGCAAATAAAGAGTAATGAAAAAAAGCAGCCATACCTGCCAGGGCAGTGATGCGTGGAATAGAGATAAGAACCAATTCAAAGACAAAGCGCTAGTAATTTCTTCGAGCATCTGGTCGTTCAGATGTGTCTCAATCTTCATATTAGATGCGATGCTTGAAATCAGGTCTTTTAGAAGCATCTGATCCGCCCGAGCGCCTGACCAGCCGTTCGGCGATTATATAAAATTTAGTTTTGATATGTTAGACATAATTTTTTTTAATTCAACTATTTTAACAAATTATCTTACTGTAATTCTATATAAATATTTATTATATTTTAATATTTGTAAAGTGAAATGAAAATTTAAAAACCAAGATAATTTTTTTAATGTATTTGATTAAATTAAATTAGAAAGTTTTGATAAAGTTTTAAAAAATTGCATTTTCTAAACAGTTGAGAAACTTTCAGTTAAAAAAATTTTAATTAAAAATAATTTATTTAATAAATTTCTTGTTTATAGAACTATTATACTTTATAAATTAATAGTGAAATTATATTCAGCTGAACATATAATTTATAGCATAAGGCTTTTTTGCGTTGACAGTTGAAATGATTGTCCTTAAAAAATATCTTATTGGCAACTCAAACTTAATTTATAAATTGATTTTATTACAAATGTCAATTTTAAACTTATTTCTATTTGATTACAGCTAATATAGTTAGCTTCTAATTGCTTCAAATGTTTCAAAAACAGTAATCAAGTTTCTTAAAGCCGTGAACAAGTAAACGGCAATCATGGTAAATAGTAAAAGTAAGTAACACTTATTTTAAACTGTAAAACTGAAGGCAGCTTTGTACATGATTATTAGTTTTTGTTAAACTTGTGTTAGTTCATTTTAAAATATTAATATATTAATAATTAAAAATTAAATAAGAACTTTTCCATTTGATAAGAAAATTTTATCATTTAAATATTAATCGTAAAAACATTAAAAATGAATGAGTTAGAAGTTGGATACGTTGGATCCATCTCCATTATTATACAATAGAGAGTATTAGATTAGAATCCTAGATTAGATCAATATATATGATAATAGTTAAATATTTAAAAAACATATATTATGCATTATATTCTATCTTACAAAATTTAATTTTTAGGACAAAGTAAGCCATGTATGTATGTATGCATGTATAACAGTTTAAACATTACCTGTTAAATGATGGTCGTAGTAATGCGGCGGAAAATAGTGATCGATTATAGCAATTAAACCCCTATTAAATAAAAATATCAATAATTAAAAGTAAAATAATTTTATTTATTTTAACATTAAATTGCAAAATAGAAACCTAAAGTCATTAACTTATTCTTATAGAGTAATAAAATGCGAGAAATATGGAATTATTTAAATAAATCGTTTTCTCTAACTATTTCTTGAAATAATAGTTTCTCTAAAACTTTATAAATGTTTTTCTTTCAAAGATTTCCTAAAATGTAAAGTTCTCTACACTTCCGCTGAGGGAAAGGACTGTAAATATTGTAAACTTTGCTTTTTGTCAATGAATTGTAATATGAGCTGTAGATGCACTACACTGTAGTAACTATTACCAAACGTATTGTTGCTTGGCTAATTTAAAGCTTCCTAAACTTAAATTATTTACTTTCTTAAATAAAATATAAATTTAAGATTTATTTAAATTGTTGATAAAATGTGTTTAAATCGAAATAATTGCATTACATTAACGAATATTGTTCGTTGCCATCAAACACAATGAGAAGTAGGGCTGCAATGAAGTTCATTCCCTGACAGTAACCGACTTTTGGGTTCACATGAATGCAGTATCCGATCAGTATTTTACGCAGTCTTGAGATCTTCAATAAGATAAAGTCAATTAAGTGAATTAAATCAAATATTTGAAGCAAGTTGGCAAGTTGGCTTAGATACACTTACTCCATCTGCGCCCTCGACAAACATTTGGTGGTTCGGAAAAGTGCGTCTGATATCGAGATCTATTTGGCGATAGACATCGTATTGAGTGCTATCTGTTTGCGTTGCGCTTTCATTCGATACTTTGCATAAAATATCTGTTGTCTGAGAAGTACAGTATATAAACAGTATATAAACAATTAGTTGTATTATAGAAAAAATCAATTAATGTCTACTTTTATTACATCGATATCATCGCCAATCTTCGATCTAATGAAAATGAGCCAAATTTGAGCCCTTATTGTATTAGGGATTCCGTGATCGCGAATCAAACACTTAATACTCTCACAACTGTCTGACCAGTATTTGGTTGAATTTGCATTAAATAACTCACTTATTAAATGTTCAAAATATATGTAATTCTTCTCTTCGTTTCTCAAACCTTCTCTATTAGAAACAAATCCAAACTTATTGACGCAATTGTCAGAATCGAAATTATTGTAATATTTCTTCATTACAGTCAATATTCTTTTGAATATCGGAGAGTCGATAGGTATCTGAAAACGGGTTATAATTTAGCAAGATATTTTGCAAAAATTGAATTAATCTGACATTTTATTGTTTCTAAATTTAGACAAATAAATAAATATTAAATATTATATAATATAATAATATATAGTAGATAGAACAGAATGGAACTGTCAGAACTGGCAGCACCTGTCACTTCAACCATTCAAATACATTCTGGATTAGACACTAATGTATTTTATAGAATATGTGAATTGTGACTAATGAAAATATACTCTAGAAAGTTTCCAGATAGATTTTATTTTTTTTATTAATTAATTTATACTTATAAATAACTTAAATATAATTTTTAAATATTAACCTGTTTTTGTGAAACAAGACACGAAAAATTATAAGCAATTGCATTAAAGTCATCGAAAATATCTGTCGATTCCTTTTGCATAAAATCCTCGTCTTTTTCAAATGAATTTTCACTGAAATTAATTTATAAATTATTTTAGCAATTATTTAATCTAGAATATCATTAAGATTATAATATATTGTAGTTGATCTTTAAAAATAATTTTTTAAATTATTATTTTTTTATAATTCTGTAATTGACTATAAATTAAATCAAAATAAAGGAATTTAGTAGTATATCATATTATTTACACTATTATATAAATATTTTATAATATTAATAGAATATTATATAAATTATTACTTGTGACTGATGGTAGACATCACTTAATTTCTACTTATTTAATCTTGAACTAGGTAATATTTATCGAAATTCATTAATATTTATATATAATTCTCACAAATTTATCGCTGAATCAGATGAAGATCCCGAACGATATCGTCTGTAATCCACTTTTTTCACCTTGCGCAAATTGTTTTTATTTTTGACATGACTGTTCGTATTGTCATTGGAATTCATTTTTTTGAAGTAACCATTATTATTGTTTATGTCTGAAGTTTTATCACTGATAGCGAGCACTTCCATTGCATTGTCCATATGTTTATAAAACTTCAAAATCCATTTTTACTTCATTTTCAGTATCAAGCGATCATTTGTTTAATTAGTTAAATTTTTTATAATAACATGAATCACACATTAAATTGTAGACTTATTTTGAATGTAATTAGAAAAGTTAGTAATAAAAAAAATTGAAATCCCTGTCATATATCAAATAATATCAGTTCTCAGTTCTCTATCTCAGCTAATGCTCAGAGCGTTACAGTAATAAATATTATAGGTATTATGCAATTAAATAGTTAAATGTTTAGTCTATTAGAAGCAGAGACGATGATTCACCTGTTCTGACAAATTGCTAATTCAATCGATTCGTTAAATAAATCATTATTTGAGCCGAATCTGCGGTTTCAGCTTTAAGGCCAACATTTGTTTTTCAAGTAATTCTCTAAATGGAAAAAACATTTCGAAAATATTACTTTGCTTTTGATTAATAATATTGTATAAATAATATAAATACAGTATATTCTCGTTATATTGCATTAATACTTTGTTGACAATATCTGTAATAAATATTTGTTAATAATTAAAAATATTTTTATATTAATATGAAGAAAGTTTGTTAAATAAATACTTTTCCTGAATTATGCTGCATTTGTAAAATACTTCTTTTCAATTTAATTAAAATGCTAGTTTATTTAATAAAAATATAATCTAATATTTTATATTAATGCTTGATAAAAAACAACTTACTTAAAATAAATATTAATTAATATTAATATTCTGTATATTAGAATCACTGTTAGCCAATTAGTTTATTATTTATTTTAAATATTAATGTTTTTAATAATATTCAATTTATAGATACAACACATTTAAATAATTTTTTAACTAAAGTTTATTTCCATTTTAAAATAAAATAACCAAAGAATGTATAAAAAGTTTTGAAATCCAAACCAACTAAAATATGTAAATCTCAACTGTAAAGGGAGTGGAATGGATTGAAATGGTGTTGATGTGTGATATAGTCTGATTTCTATTAATAAAATTATTATTTACTGAGTGTCCCAATTGAAAATGTTGAGCAAATCAATGACACAGCTGTCGTGCACATTATATTTATACACAAGCTAAAAATTTTAAAAATTAATACAAAATTAAAAAATAAATAAAGTTTAATATTTTCTACTAGTTAACTAAACAATAAGAGTTTTACATTAAGTTTTAAATTAGTCTAATGTCCTTCAAATTTTAGATTTAATAACAAATTTTAAAAAAGTCTTATTATTATCTCTTTTAAATTTAAACAATTATGAGAAATTGCAAAATAATTATTAGTTTTATTAAATTAATGTCATTGAAAACTATGACAAATAGTTATTTAAACTATCCATTAAAGTGAATAAAACTAAAAAATTTCATCTTTAAAATTATTAATAATGAGTTTTATATAAAAATGTATTCTATTGAGATTTTATATAGTATAGTAGTAGAAATAGTCGCACTCCAGAGCAAAAAATATTTCCGACAGACAAAATGTAGCGAAAATCAAAAACCACCT